>PVJI01012567.1:0-24064 GCA_004026765.1 Micronycteris hirsuta | reverse complement strand
GTTAGCAAACAAAATAACATCACATTAGCTTTTAGCTTGCTCTGCTTGTTTTTCCCGCAAAACTTAGCTCATCTTAACTTCTCTAAAGATATAATATTCCTATTTCTGTAAATATTGATAGTTATAGTTCAAAATTTTATTGAGGAATAATAGAAGGTTTAGACACTCTAGCTATATTATATATTTATAGGACACGAATCAAGTAAATAGTGAAAGTGTGACAATACCACTTCAAAAATTATATTTCCTACTATGCCACTTAAAACTGTTAGCTTAAATTAAAGGAAGAATCATTTTATTCCTTAATGATGGAGACTTACAAATATTTTAAATGCTATTTCTTTTCAGCAGTCGGCCCAAGTTTTCCCTTGTCAATTCTGTGGGTCACATCATGTCTGTTTGATGGATAATATGAATTCACTGGGTTTGAAGTTTGAAGGTGTTAACTTTCCAAACCTCTCTCTTAGCAGACAAGTTCAATCAGTATAAAGAACGCAATGAGGCATGGAATTATGTTGCATTATGCAGCAAAGTAATTTATTCCTAGAAACACCTGAAGATGAACAAATACATTTCTGAGGCACAAGAACAGGTACTCTGTATTGTAGGCTAAGATTAATTTAGCATGACCAATAAAGTTTCAGATCATATTGGGAAAGTGTGTCTGTTTAGATGGCTTGGGTGTAACACTTATGATGTTATGAGGGAATAGAGGATACTATGCAGAGAGTAGCAAAAAGGGGCAGAAATCAAGGACGTCATGGAGAAGAATGTATTGCCATGAAATTATTGACTCTACTTTTTTCCTATCTATGCTGGGGAGACTTTGCCATTCCATGGGCTCTTTTGTTTTCAAAATGCACTTATGGTACAGATCGAACTTTTGATTATAAAAAAATAAACTAATTGAATTGTAAAAATGTATCAAAGTGCCTCTATAATTCCTTTGAAGAAAAGCTTAAACTCTGTTTTCTTTATTTGTTGTCACTGTTGAACAATAATATTAGGCTTCTTTATTTGTTTTTTTCCCTTTGCCAATTTCCTGCAGTGAGATTCTTTCCAACTTAATCCTCTCATCTAAAATTAGCAGTGGACAAAAGAAAAAAGCAAGCAAAATATAACGGGAAACATTGAAATTAAGAACAATCTGACGGTAACCAGAGGGGAGGTGGGAGGGGATAGTGGGGGAAAGGGTTTTCAGGAACAACTATAAAGGAAACATGGACATACCAAGGTGGGGGGGAAGCAAGGGAGGGAGGTGGTTTGGCTGGGGTAGGGGTAGGGGTGGACTTAACTGCAGACAACTGTAATAGAACAACAATAAAATAATTTTAAAAATAAAATTAAAATACTTTATATTTATCTAAAAAATAGCAGTGGATAACATTTTGATTCTCTCCTTCTCTATGTTTTGCATAAGCAAAATTATATGATTAGCAATATACATTTAATAATCCATTTAGGAAAACGAGGTGTGTGAAAGAATTTATTTCATTGTCCTGCCTGGCTTCCCTCTATTAATCCTTCTACCTCCTACCAAAGGGGGGAAATTAGGACAAAGATCATTCACTTTTGATATGGAAAGGGCTAGAATGTGTATACAGTACTGTGGAATGCAGTTTAGGTCTTAAGTAGACCATATTAGCACAGATGAGAAGCCATTAGATTGATGAGGGATGAGAGAGGGGAAAGGCAATGAGAACCCACTTCGAAAGCATTGAGAATGAACTCTGGTGCTCTGAGTGTGTTTGACATAGCAGCCTGGGGATTGGAGTCACCAAGAGGTCTATGAGGATGTGCAATAGGAAGCAGATTCACACAGCATGAGATGCTGGTTGGAGAACAAGCTAGAAAAGAGGTCATTACAGCTGAGGATGACAAGTTGACAACTACAACTGGGACCGTGCAAATGCACGGACAGCGTGCCAAAGCCCAGGTGGCTTTCTCACCTGCTAAGGCAGCTACTCCACAGGCTAAAGCAAGTTCCTCACAGGCCACGACAGCATCTCCTCAGGCCGAGGCAGCTTCTCCCCAGGCCATGGCACAGAGATTCAAGGAGGTCATTTCAGCTGGAGCCTTTTGGGGCATGACTTGAAGCCTAATCTTAGATCCAAACTAGTTTCAATAGTTCTGTCTTCCCCTCTGGAATGACTTCTACTGCATCGAAATACAATCACATTTGACAAAGACAGCAATTAAGCCAGCATTCTAGCTGCCTGCTGGACAGCTGATTTCATTTCTCACCACTTATTTCAGTTGGCAGGTCCAACAAACAACCACGGTAAAGGGGCCTGCCTGTGAAATTCATGAGGGAGCCTTCTGGGGTTTGACCCTTCACCTTTCAGCATGCGAGCAAATCATGCCTGCCTAGACTGAGGAGTGCCACCTCCCACTGCTTCGCAGGCTATGTCTGCCACACTGAAGGAGTCAGATGCAGTTCTCCAGTCGTGGTGACATGATCCCCATTTACAGCATCAGAACATGTAGACATACGGTTCAGAGGGTTTGCATCCTGCCCAAGGAAGAATTCTCGAAATGACATCGGTCCACCTCCTGCTCTGGTGTCCTTATTTCACCCGACTGTCCCAAGAGTGAGTCTCTGGTTCACTCTCTACAAACCAGAGTCCTCACTTTTGTTCCCACCTGGTATTTTTCACAGCATTTTAATATTAGGATTTCAATAATGTTTTGGTTAGCACGACAGCTTAGGAATTTATAACATCAATGATATTTGAAAGTGGGTGTCTTCAAGATTGTAAATCTTTTTATTTGGCTTTCACTTCCTAAAGGATAACATTAAGTCTGTTAAAATAGAATCATACCAAATATGAAAATATTAAATATAAGATATATGTGAGATATAATTTATGTATATATATATCTTATAAGGTATGTAAGATAAGCATACATGTGAGGCATATAATATGAGATTATATTTATGTGATATATTTAGAATGTATATAAAATATAAATATATAGTAGATATATAATATATGTAATATATTTAGCATATATGTATGTAAATATATGTAAGAATCACATCAAGTATGAAAAAACTAACAGTATAAATATGTATTAATGTATGAAATTAATAATAATTTAGCCTGTTAAAATGAAAACCACTTCTGATATAAAATATTAATTGTAAGATCTATATGAGGTATTATATGCATATGTATTTTATAAGCTATACAAACTATGTATACATGTAATGTATATATTATAAAAGATATAAAATATGTACATTATATGCATATATATGGCATATTTAGTATATATACATGTATGTGAACACACACACACCTTTGCTTATTTATATACTCATGGAAATATTACTAATGGGCCCTGGGTGGTGTGGCTTAGTGGATTGAGTGCTGGCCTGTGAACCAAATGGTGGTAGCTGGTTCGATTCTGAGTTGGCACATGCTTGAGTTGCCAGCCAGGTCTGCAGTAAGGTACGTGCAAGAGACAACCGCACATTGATGTTTCTCTCCCTCTCTTTCTCCCTCCCTACTCCTCTCTCTAAAAATGAATAAAATCTTTAAAAAAAGAAATATTACTAACAGAATACCCCTTTCCTAAGGACTGTAGTGACCATCAATATTTTGGAAGTCATTTCCCATTTTACTTAACAAGAACAAAAAAGCAAAGCAAAATAAAGGCATGTTTTGGGACTTGCAAACTGGTGTGAAACCTCTCCAGCAAGCCCATCATTCAAGTATCTGGTCCTGTCGGGTGGTCCTAACTACCAGGACAACTTCCAGTCTTTATTCTTAAATGTAAGAACATAAGAAGGATCATTAAAAAAGAGGGTCTTACAGCCTTCTAGGGCAATTTACTGTGTACATTCCCATAAACTTCTACAAGAAGGTAACAAGAATGAAGGGAGAGAGAAACGTTCTCCAATGCCGTCGTTGCATTCTAGGAAAAGCCAAGAAGCCACATGACTGGGGACCTGGGATTAGAAAGAAGGGGCCATCAGGGAGGGGCCAAGTTGTCAAGAATGTTCCTATTACATCGGTTTCTCTGAGACTGAGTGTCCAGCATGGCAGTCAGGAGAGGAGAGACTGTCCTCAGTCTTGATTTGTGGTGCACGGACTCGAGAAAACACAAATGGAGCCCCAAGAGGTATTCTTGCAACCTTTGTGTGCCTCACAGTCATGAATAGAAGGTGAAGCTTCCCAAAGGAAATGATGGTGTGATTAGAGAAATGATGAAAATAGGGCAAACTAAAGGGAATGATACTGTTAAATATATGGATAGTGCGTAACATATATAGGAAGCCATTTTTTCCTAAATGAAAAGTTATCGTAAGAGCCATCAAATTTATAAATATAGAATCTTCAAGAAGTTTTCCAGAAAGAAGTCTGCTTTTCACATTTATTAATTCTAACAGTTTTCTGCTGGAGTCTTCATGATTTTCTATCTATAAGATCAGATTGTCTGCAGAAATAGTTCCTTTCAGCATTTCTTGTAAGACAGGTCTAGTGGTGATGAACTCCCTTGACTTTTGTTTATTTGGGAAGGTCTGTCCTTCATTTCTGAAGGACAGCTTTGCCAGATAAAATATTCTTGGTTTTCAGGGTTTTTTTTTTTTTTTCCGTACTAAATCATTCCACTCTCTTCTGGGCTGCAAGATTTCTGTTAAAAAGAATATGCAGATAACCTTCTGAAGGTTCCCTTGGATGTGAGGAATTTTTTTCCTCTCTTGCCACTTTTAAGATGGACTGTTTGTCTTTGATTTTAGACACTTAAAAATGATGTTTCTTGTAGAAGAGCATTTTGTGTTGATATTTTGGGGAGATTTATAAATATCATGAAATTGGATATTCAAATCTCTCCACAGATTTGGGATGTTCTCAGCCATTATTTATTTAAATAAACTTTCTGTTGGCTTTTCCCCTTTCTTCTCCTTCTGGAACACCAATAATGTATAGATGTTCTCTTAATATCCTTATATAGTTTCTTTTAATGATATTTTTAGATTATCTCTCAATAATAATTCATAGTTCACATAGGCTTCATTCATCCTTTTTCATTCTTTTTTCTTTTTCTTCTGTGACTGGATAATTTCAAATTATCTGTATTCTGCTTCACAGAGTTTTCCTTCTGCTTGATTCTCTCTGATGTTGATGTTCCCCATTGCATTTGTTTATTTGTTCATTATAATTTTCAGCTCCAGAGTTTTTGTTAGTTATTTTTTTATGATTTCTATCTTCGTTAAACTCATTTGTTCATGTGTTGTTTTTCTGATTTCATTAAATTGTCTTTCTCTGTTTTCCTGTAGCTCACTGAACTTTGTTAAAATAGACATTTTGAATTATTTATTGGGCAAATGATGGATCTCCATTTCTGTGGGATCAGTTACTGGAAAATTGTTATGTTCCTTTGGTGGTATCATGTTTCCTTGATTTTTCATGTTCCTTGAAGTCTTGCATTGCTGACTTCTCATTTGAAGAAGGAGCCACCTCCTCCAGTGTTTACTGACTGCCTTGGGGAGAGAAATACCTTCCTTCAATTCTGTTAGGAGTCCTGAGGCTTTCTTAGATCTTTTCTATAACATACCTGCTTCATAGTTCTTATTCCTTCTTGTGGGAAAACTCTTAAGATTGTAGACATTTTATCAATCCTGCATAGTTAGTCCAGGTGTTGATGGTCTCCTGTTTGCTCACTTTTCAAGCATGTTATTGTTACATCACTGGTCATATCATTATATATTTGGATGGGAAGTCTACTTTGTTCACTGAATGTGAGCTCCTTTAAGTTCGGCTTACATATTCTTCATCTTTGTACTCTAATTCAAGGACAATTATTGGCACACTGTAGCAGGTGCTCTATAATTATTGGTGGAGTATAAAAATGAAAATTAAGAATTATAAATGGCCTCAAACTCACAGATGCATTATCATTTGGAGATTTTTCAGCAACTTATCGGTGACATTCATTACTAGTGGAGTAGAAATTGATGTTAATTTTCTGGAATTCAGTTTTGCAGTACATATCAAGAGCTTTGAAATGTTAGTATTCTTTGAGCCATAAATTCTGCTTCTTTAATGTGGTCCTCAAAAGGAACTCATAGATGCCAAAATAAACAAACCTTATTTTTCATTTGTAAGTTATGGTTACTCAAATCAAAATAAGTTAAGCAAAAAGTGGAAATGTGACTGCTTTTAATACTAGAAAGGATTCTAAAGTTCACATAATTGAAGAAAGAGTTGTAACACCCAGGGCCCACTGTCAGGTAGTTAGAACCAGTACATGAGAAGAATCCCCTGGACTTCATCATCATTCCTCTTTGCTAGTTTCATTTGACTTTATTCTTCAAATAGGTTTCCTCTCAAAGAAAAAAACATGACCCCCAGCAGCTACAGATTCCCATGGTCTCTGCTTTAGCAACTCCAGAGGTAAAAGAGCATTTCTTATTCTCCTACCATCTCTCTATCAAACCAGAAAATACCTTGGATTGATTTACTTAGGTCATGAAATCATCCCTTGACTATCCATTGTTTGCAGGAGAGTGATGAAGTATGTTAGTGAGCCAAGACAAAGATACCAGACAATCAAAAGGATAACTACATAAATAAAGCATATATCTACCATGAGTCAGAGGATTAGTTCCAGCACCATATTACAATATTAAAAAATGTTAAAACATATTCCTGAAGTTAGAGATGTAATTAAATAGTGTATTACCTGAAAACAGTAAAGCATATAACCATTAAAGTAGACTTTACAGAATGTTTAAGGATATGAAAAGATGGTCAGAATAATATACCAAAAACAAAAAGACATCATTGAAATTCTCTTCAGAGTATAGAACTATAGGTTATTTTCCTCTTAACATTTTTTTTAGATTTTCTGAATTTTTATACTGATTAATTTTGCCATACAAATATTTTTAAATACCTAATAAATATCAGGAAAAACAATAAACTGGCTGATGTTAGGGCTGTCAGATGAGAGTTTGTAGGCCTGGTAGAGAAGCAATATGGAATTCACATGATAGAACATTTACAATAGTGTTGGTTTTACTGCTGTTCTTCCCTGTAGGTCCAAAGCAGTGCTTGAAGCTTGGGGGTTATAGGAGTAATATGTTTTTGTTTCTCATTAGAATCTGTCATAGGAATATGTGTGTGTTGCCTGAAGCTCTTCTAGAATTGAACTTTGAGCTAAGTCATCCAAGAATTAATATTCTGCTGGTAACATACTCAAAAGAAAGCCAAATTATCTAAGTTTTGACAGTGCATGTTGGGGCAAAGTTTAAAACTCAGATACATTGCATAGCTAGTAACAGCACAATCTTGGATTTCACTGCCAAGTGGGAACTTTATGAAGCTACAAACATTTATTTTATCTCATCCCCCCAAGTATAGGTACACAGGTATATATAATCTGAGGTATAATTGACAAATAAAATTTGCATATATTTAAGGTATACAGTGTAATGGTTTGAGATACATATAAATTGTGAAATTATTACCACAATTAACTGATTAACACATTCATCACTTCACATAGTTACCACTTCTTGTGTGTGGTGAGAACACCTATGATCTAGTCTCTTAGCAAATTTCAAATACATAGTATAGTATTAGGAAATGTAGTCACCATGCTCTACATTAGGTCCCCAGAACTTATTCATGTTATCACTGAAAATCTGTATCCTTTGGCCAACATCTCTCCATTTTCCCCACCTCCCAGCCCCTGGCAAACCCATTGATCTACTTTCTGCTTCTAAGAGTTTGACTTATTTTGGATTCCACATATAAATGTGATTATATAGTAATTTCTTTGTCAGTGTACCAAGAATACATAATGAAGAAAAGATAGGCTCTTCAGTTAATAATGTTGGGCAAACAGGTTATTGGCATGCAAAAGAATGAAATTAGACCCTTATCTTATACAATGTACAAAAATTAACTTAAAATGGGTTAGAGACTTAAATTCAAGACTTGAAACCATAAAGCTCCTAGAAGAAAACATACAGAAAAAACTCCTTGACATTGCTCTTAGCAATGAATTTTCTGGACATGACACCAAAAGCACGGGCAGCAAGAGCAAAAATCAATAAATGGGATGACATCAAACTAAAAAGCTTCTGCACAGCAAAGGAAACAATCAACAAAATGAAAAGGTAATATACAGAATGGGAGAACATATTTGCAAACCATATATCAGACAAGCAACGGACATTTGAAATGCCAGGCCCTAATTTATGAAAGTATTTTGTATTTTCCACTGGGAGAGATAATATGAAACACTATTGGAGAACACCATAAGCAAAAGGTATGAAAGCAGGTCAAAGAAACCAAGTTACTCTTCAGGCAAACTCAAGAGAGAACTTATGGTGCTCTTAATAGATCTCCTAACTATAAAATACTGATTGTAACTGCAACCACAAGAAATTCAAATTTCTTGACATTGCTATCTCCATGAATTACAGTGACTTTTAGGGAAGGACGGTATTAAGTTTCTTAAGTTTTTGAAGCTACCAAAGTAAGTCTTAGTCATAAACATGTCTTATTTCATTTATACTTGGCAGAAATCCCAGGTATAAGTGAACAAATGAATGTCATAAAGCTGGGAGAGAATTTAGGGAGAAGGAATGCCTATGTGTTTATGCTGAAACTAAGTTTTCTCTTTCTTTTTATGAATATTTAAATAATGTTAATAGATTATGAAATTTCTCCTTGAGTCACTGAGAATGATGAGAAAATGCTCCAAACACAGACAAATGGGAACTGTTTCTTAGACATCTGCTTTTCAACTCTACTTTAAAAATGAAAACATAGTGGGATTCAGGTTGAGTTATTTACTACCTCAACTCAGTGGACGTTGGCCACTCCTCTACAACATTTTGGGCTATAAAGATCTACTATAAGAGAAAATGAAATACATCTCAAAAACTTTGTAGGGAAAATAGCTCAGTCTTAACTTTCAGCTCTTTTGATTTGAGTTCTGTTTTAAATAAAGCTGCCACTGGTCCATGTATGATGTTTTGAAAATTATCTTTCCTTGTCCTGATTTACTGATGTTTGGCCACAAATTGCATTGTGGCCAAACACTCTAACACACCTGTAAAATTGGAGTGCATCTCCAAGACAGAACAAAAGCAAAAATCAAAAGAAAAATGCAAACTAAAGTATCCACACTTCATCTGTCTTTACAGTCTTGGCTTTTCTAAGAGCTTCCTTGCTTTCATGGCACACGACTTGTCCTACCTCCCAACTTTTGAAGTCCGTTGCCACTTTTTAACCATATTTACCATATTTTTCAGACCATAAGATGCACCTAGGTTTTAGAGGAAAATAGGAAAAAAATTTTGAAGCAAAAAATGCGGTAAAATATTTAATAACATACATAACATTCAGACTATAATTCAGCTACATTTGGACTATAAGAAGCACCTCCAGTTTCCTCCCAAATTTGGGGGGAAAAGTGCATCTTATAGTCCAAAAATATGGTACCCCCCCATCCATCTTATCAATAGTTAGATTGTTCAATTTGTTTTCCAAATTTCAACAATCACTGTTTCTCATTGCATGATACCTTGAAAACTAGTTTTTCATATATTGTGACCACTTTTTTTAGTAGTTTTATGTGAGAGGGTAAATTCAGTCCTTATTAATATCTTGGCTAGAAGTATAAGTATGGTGCCATTTAAAAAACATCATCCTTTACCTCCTTCATGTCACCAAAAGTCAAGCTGGTCAGTTCTCTGGGGATCACCCCTCCTTTCTAAAGCCCTTAATTAAGTCTGAGTTCAACTCACCTCCAACAGGAGAGCAGCATCCTACTCACTGACTCTCCCACCATTTATATCTCCCTTTGCCAACCTGCCTTTAACAATATGGCCCCAATCAACCATCCAAGTCCTTATGCATTCCAACAGTCACAGTGGAAGCAATGGCCACGGACAATATACTTTGGGAAAAAGAAGTTTCTTTCAGGAATTTGGGTTTGTTCTATTTATGCAAAGCCAGATGTAACATGGAGGAAATGGTGTGAAGAATTTGGGCCAAGAAAATACCAGAGCCTCTATTCACTGAGTATTAAACAGTCTTTGAGTTTGATATGTGTAGAATCACCTAAATGCTCCATTCGTAGCTCATTGTGGGAACAAATCAAGCCTCAAATTCTCCTGATGCCTATGTTTCTAACACAGTGCTTACTGAACATAATGTCTTTACTTATTTTGATTTTTTTATTCAGATTTAAATAACATAGGCTTAAGAATGGGGAAAGAGGTAGGGAAGAGCCAAATAGGTAATTTTATATGAGTAAAAGCACTTGAAATCAAGTATGCAAGTTGATGCCCCATCCCAGGGCATGAACTTGCATATAAAACTGGCATCTACAACTTGGCATGACAAACATATGCCAATTCCTAGTTGACTATGTCTTTCTTAACCATATAACATATGTTATATGGTTAAGAAATGTATAATCTTTTTCTTGATTAAACTTACATTTATTCTCAGCATGCCCAATTCTGTGACAAGCAGGCTTGAGCCCTGGTTGTTCTGGCTCTTGTGGGCAGTGTGTTCTGACAGCTGCCTGCAGCTCTACCCCTTGAACTCCAAATGTGTGTATACCTTGGTGGATCTGTGGTACCTGCCTTCGAGGGGATGGTAGTTGGAGAGAAGTAGTGTGTAATCTGCCCCTGTCTCTCGAAGGGGAATAGACTGGGGTCCCGCTTGATGGCTTCCACATGGAGCTCCTGGGACGGGAGTTGCAGCTCCTGCAGAGCTTCCTGCTGGGCCTCAAGCATGGACTTGAAGGCTTCTCTCTCCATCTCATGCTCTAGCTGCTTGTACAGAAGCAAAGCTCTCTGTTCAACCTCCTCAAAGAAAAGCAATACCTGAAGCCTCTGTCTCAGTTTAGCCAAGAACCTCACAGGCATAATAAAATCTTCAATGGGAATTAAATCCTGGTTAGCCTTTCTAGTCATCTGATCCTCTTTTTCAAAGGGTCCTTTGCAGCTGGATCTTTTTTAAGGATCTATCTTCTTTTATTGCAGAGGTTCATCTCTCATGGGCATGAATTCCCAGAAAGACAACAAGCTCACTGGTAGGTGTCTCTAATCTGTGTTTGCCATGTTCCCAGATGTCAGCATGGTGAGTATAGAGCACATGGTAGCTGCCAGCACCATGGTGGCCTTGGCCCCTAAGTCAGCCAACTGGCTGCTTCCGGGTGCAAACCTCAGCAGTCCAGCCCATGATACCTCATGCTACAGCCCAAGTTATTTTAAATATTGTGTTTGTGATGTCTAGGGCATTGGAAACCATGTTTCGCAGAATCCATGAATGCTAAATGAAAGAAATAAGTGGCCCTCTCATTTTTGCAGCCTCCAAAAAAACTAAAGGCATTTTCAAGCAGTATGTATGCATATACTAATACTCCATAAATTCATTAATTTACTCTCACATGGAAGTATTAGACAACCAGTGAACATTTGGTAGATTCAGCTTCTGCTTTTTTCATGTGCTCTTTCTTCCAAAAACTTTTTAATAACAAAATCACTCAGGTGGAGACAGTATATTCTAAAGCTTTAGGCTAATGCTGGTTCCTAAGCATCCTCCAAATCTACTTCAAATATGTCCTGATGGATCTAGGGGGAATATGTAGACACAGAGATTAGCCAGTCTGATCTCCACAGAATAGGAGTGAGTCCACTGTGGAGCTTGGCCCATTCCTAAGTACAACAGGCACAGTGCGGGGCTTCTGCCAGTCTGCTCTGATTTTGTTTAGGAGACCTGCACTCACTCATCAGTGGAAGATATATCATAATGTTTAACTCATCTTATATACGGGATATATGAGAAATCCTAAAGAACTAGAACTATAGGGTTTCATATAATGATTACTAAGCACATTCCTTTAATAAAGGAAGAGAGAATTATGCCTCTCTGCAATAGACAAGTAAATATTTATTTTCTAGTCTTTTACTGTGTCCCTGTGTCCAGTGTGCTTATAGATGACAAGACTGAGTTCAGGTATGTCAGCTTTGGACACTAGATATCACAAAAGCCAGCATCAGGCCTGTTGTAACTACACTGGCTGGCTGGCCAGTGCTTGTGTGGCAAGGCCAAGGGCCTGCCTCAGATGTCATTCATGTTTCATGTTGTACCATTTAGAAAGGGGAAGCCAGAAGTACAGAGACATTTTAAAGGCCATTTGAGATTGCAAACATATAGGTAGAGGAATGTACTGCGCTGGGAATTATAAGAGCCGTTTATCCTTTAAAATTTTCCACAGCTTTTATGAGAGGGCAGTAAGAAGAGAGGGCAGGAAAGGGACATGGCTTATACAGCAGCAGACTTCAGCGTGAACAGAGAAACACCACTGCCGTCTCTGAAGATAACTCTGATAAGTCATCCACTTGGGCACAGAGCTTTCTTTTGTCTAGCAAAAAAAGAACACATGCTGGTCCCCTAAAGAATAAAAGTAAGATGTTGTGATGCCACTTGAAATTGTGGAAGTACTTCAGTCTTTTCTTTTTAAGCTGTAGTCTTTCTCAGCCTTGTAGGGAGTATAAAAAGCAAGAGGTACTACTCTTAACTTATTAAGAAAAATCGCTATCCCTGGTGTGGGGTGTAAGTGAGGAACATATTATGTGTGAGGTGAGGGTGTGAGAAGAGGAAAATGAAAGCCGTAGAAGCATAGGAAAAAGGAGTTTTATTAAATGGCCCAAAAGATAGCTCAGAATTGTAGCATTTTTTTGTGTAAGCATGTGGTCTGTATGTAGTGTCAAAATGCAAAGGAGATTCACATATCAATCCATGCAGAAATCAAGAGTGCAATATAACAGCATTAGGAAATAATTGAGAAAAAAATTTGGAAGCCAAAAAATTTAATAAGTATTTTAAAGAATTGTACAGAGATTGTTTTATACCTTGGCACTGCTGGGCCTGCTGATTTATCGATGCTAATCACAGAAGGTTGCTAGGCAATACATGTCCTGGTGCCAGTCTGGTGATTCTATTATTCTTTGTAAAGTGCCTATCTCTGCTTTCTGAGACTGTCACATTTTGTTGTTCAAGGATGCAATTATACTGTTTTTGTTTTGTTTTTTTTTACTACTTAAGGTTGTGATATCTCTATGCACTTTTCTTGAGAATTAAGTATGCGTATTCCTGTCAAAACTGGACCCTGAAGTCCTTCGAAAAGAAGAAAGCATAGAAAAATGTCAATATTAGAAGTGTTTTCAGTAAGCCAACAAGGGAAATGGGGATTAACACTGATGCTAATTCAATTTATGTGCAGAACACTTCCTGACACATGTCCCAGCATTCTCCAAAGTCATATGGTCTCCAGGGAACAAACTCCATTACTGAGAGCATTTCAAAGAGCTTAGAAGAGGAAGCTAAATGAACATATGGAAAACTAACTCTGAAATTGCACTTTTATATTGAAGATCACCTCATCCTTTCCGTAACACCATACTCCTATTTCTTTACGACATATCTCATATTCTTTATTCGCTGGTCTATCGCCAAATGAAGGTCAGCTCCCTGAGTTTTGTGGTTTTACTCTTATGCATCTCTGTATTGGTGGAGTATCTTTCACACACAGTCTGGGGTGTATAACTATTGGGAACCAAGTTCACCCAGATGCAATTATACTGGCATAAATTTAGTGCGAACTTAGTTTTATTTCAACTTTGCTGTGTACGTTCTTATTAGATATAAAACTTTCTTCCTAAAAATATTTTAACTTTGAACAGTAATTTTCTAAATAAACTAGAATAAATTTTATATTTGAACTAAATGGCTATAAGTAACCTGATCTATGCATAGAAATGTTTGTACTTCCAGTTTCACCTTAAACACAAAGAGCTTGGAAGTCGTTTCTCCCATCCTTGCAAGAATAAGATTGAAAAACTGAAAATTATTGACTTTTTTTCAGACCCATCAGAGAACTTAGGGCACAGGGAAAATTGCTACTCCCCCCAACTCCAATCAGAAGAGACAAGCACATCCAGAGAGATGCAGCTAAGATCTGTTTACCTGGAGATGTTGATGGAACCATTAACCAATATGAACATGTAAAGAATAACTTGAATGCATAGTTGGATACTGGGTATAGGTTAGCATGAGAGTAAGAAATTCTTAGATTAGGAAGGCCTCTACACTTTTGTGGGCTTTATCTCTGGGTATCTTGCCAGGCTCTGGTCATGAAACCCAGGGAAGATCCCTTTATTGTTCTGGCAAGGAAAAGGGAAGAGTAACCATTGTGAAATATGTTCTGAGCCTTCTCTATCACAATATTCTCACATTCCAGTCTTCTCTAGTCTTCCTGTTTTACAGAAGGGAGTTGGGGGACATAGTCAACAAGATTCAGGGCTTCAAGGAAATAGACTGTGATGTTATAGCTGGGGGGGCAATATGGAGTTGGATGAGGGGGAGCTGTATAGCACTGGAGAAATTCTTGTGGAGGCCACAATATACAAGGCCACTAAAAGACTAAGATTTAATCAGAAAATTGTAGAATATGCTCTCATTCCCATATTTTACCATGTCACCTACAGGGCTCCAGTATTATAGCTTTGGATGAGAGTTGAAAGAGCTGAAGAATACTTTGGGAAACTTAAGAGGAGGGAAAAAAGAAACACAAAAAACAAGGACACTGGAGGAGTTTGAAATCTCTGGCACCTATAGCTACACCAAACATTAAATACTGGCAAACTCTTAGAAATATTAACATAACATATGCACACTAAATACCTGTTTACCTCAGTGCTTATTACCTGATATAACATATCCAGCTTTCAACACAAATTAAAAGGCATGCCAAAAGGCAAGGGAAAACAGTCCAATGGAGGGGGTAAAAAGAAGCATCAGAACCAGGCTTAGATATGATACAGATGTTGCAATTATTAGGAGGAAAATTTAAAATATCTATGATTAATAATTTAAAGGGTCTAGTGGGAAAAATGACAATATGAAAGCATGATGTAGGTAGGTAGAGTAAGAAAAGTGATAGAAATGCTAAGAATCAAAAGTATATGCTAGAAATTTTTAAAAATGCAATATCAAAAATGAAGAAAACCTTCAATGGCTTATCAGTAGATAGTGTATACTTCTTAAACTTATATGAATAGAGAAGAAATAACAAACATAATAGAACATCCAAGAATAGGGGTACAATATCAAAAGGTATAAATTATGTGCAATTGGAATATCAGAAACAGAAGAGAAATAACACAACAGAAGAAGTGTTTGAAGTATTCATGGCCTGGAATTTCCCAAAGTTATTGACAGACGCCAAACCACAGATTTGGGAAGCTTAGAGAAGACAAATCAGGGTAAATACCAAAAAACAAAAGAAAACAACAACCAAGAAGCCACACCTATCCACATCACATCAAAACTGCAAAAAAGCAAAGGCAAAGAAAAACATCTTGAAAGAAGCTGGTGGTGGATTGTAAACACCTCACCTACAGAGCAACAGTATGGCGTTTTGAGTGAAAGAATGACCTAAAATGCCTTGGGCTTCAGAGCAGATGAGGGAAATTGGCAGGACCTTCAGAAGAGCAGATGTTCAGTAATTAGAAGTTTTCCCAGCTGCCCATATAGATAAATCATAGAAAGTTTACTGTGTTAATAAGTCTTATTATGGGAAAAGACTCCAATTTAGATTCTTCTAGGTAGCTAAGGGATGGGTGTAAGTTTCTCCTGATCCCTTATGGCCTTGATTACCTTCAGGTCACAATAATCCACACACCAGAATAGCACATCCTGGACAGGCCTGTTCGGAACATCTTTAGTGTAATGTATTTTTTCCTTTACTAATTTAGAGGTATAATTCACTAAACCTTCTCTAGTTTTAGAATTGGTTTATACTGAAGGGGAGCAGGATATACCACTCCGATATTTACCTCTTTGGCATAATGATTATTTTGGGCTGGTTACTTTAAAGAAACAACAGACATAGGAGAAGCTCCCTACCTGTAAGAGGAGGATAATTAAAATCTAGAAACTCTGCCCTGGCTGATGTGGTTCAGTTGGTTGGAGCGTCATCCCACAAACCGAAAAGTTTAATTCCCAGTTTAATTCCCAGGCAGGGCACATGCCTAGGATGCAGGTTTGGCAATGTCAGGACACCTACAAGACGTAACCGATCGATATTTCTCTCTAGCATTGATGTTTCTCTCCTTCTCTCTCTGCCTCCCTTCCCCTCTCTCTAAAATCAATAAGCATGTCCTCAGCTAAGGATTTAAAAAAAAAATTCCCAGTCAGGGCACATGCTTGGGTTTTGGGCCAGATCCCCTGTTGGGGGCATGCAAGGGGCAACCAACTGATGTTTCTCTCACATACTGATGTTTTTCTCTCTCTCTTTCTCTACCCTTCCCTATCTCTAAAAATAATAAATAAAATCTTTTTCACAAATCTAGAAACTCTTATCAGCGGAGAAGTCCTGGACTTTAATCTGCATAAAAAGTTACGCTTGTTTACTGTGCTTTGCTTGATAACATCCCATAACTGGCTCCACCCACCCCGACATCTTTTGTCTTTAGCTAAACATGGTATTTAAGGTGAAGATTTAGGGCATTTTGGGAGTCACTCAGTTTTCCTGGGTATCTCCCATATTTACAGGAAGCATACATGTTAATAAACTATTGTTTTTCTCCTGTTAATCTGACTTTTGTTATAAAGAGGGGCTTCAATCAGGATCCTAGAAGGTAGAGGTAAAATTATTTTTCCTCCCCAACAATAGCTTACTCAAAGAGTTAATCATAGTTACAGGTTGGTCTAGCACGTAGAAACAATTGTGGTTTGCAACAACATCTACTGATTGAATCTCCAGAGATTTTTGCTTTTGTTAGAAGGATTTATTAAAGGAATTTGAAAACTATTATTGGCAGACAGTTGGCAGTGAATGAGAAATTCAAATGACAGGAAATGGACATAGTGGTTAGTTCAAGGAGAAGAGACAGTAAGAGAGACAGAAATTGTGACAAAATGCTGGCATAGGAATAGAGGAGAATAGATGAAGTACAAATAGTTATTTTAGGGCTTACCCTAGCATGAAATCGTCTTTGTATTGTGTTAGAAACACATAAAAATTTAAAATCTTAACCATTGTTAAGGGTAAAGTACAGAAGTGTTAACTATAAGCACATTGCTATGCAATAGATCTGTAGAAAATTTTCATCTCGCAAAACTGAACCTCAGTACCCATGAAAAGACAACCCCTCTTTTCCTCATCCCTGTGGCTCCTGGCAACTGCCATTTCACTTTTTGTTTCTGAGTTTAACTTGTTTAGATACCACATATAAGTGGAATCATATAGTAATTCTCCTTTTGTGACTGGCATGTTTAAGCTAGCATAATGTCCTCAAGGTTCGTCCATATTGTAGCATATAACAGAATTTGTACCTCTTTTTAAGGGTGAATAATATTTTGTTGTATGTATATGCCACATTTCCTTTATCCATTCTTCTAGGATGGACATTTAGGTTGTTTCCACTTCTTGGCTATTGAGAATAATGCTGCAATGAACATGAGTCTGCAAATATCTCTTAGAGATACTGTTTTCAATTTTGGGGGGTATATTCCTAGAAGTTACATTCGTAGACCATATGGTAATTCTGTTTTTAATATTTTAAGGAACCTCCATACTGTTTTCCATAGAAGCTGCACCATTTTACATTCCCACAAACAGTGTACAAGTGTTCTGATTTCTCTACATCCTCACCGACACATTATTTTCTGGATTTTTTTTTCATTTAATTTTTGATAGAAGCACATTGAGTTTCTATGAGATGGTTATTTTGAATTCTTTGTCAGCTAACTCATAGATCTGTATTTCTTCAAGGTCAGTTTCTGGAGATTTATTTTGTTTCTTTGATTGAGCCATATTTTCCTGTCTTTATATACCTTTTTATTTCTTTTTTTCTTTTAATTTTTTAAAGAATTTATTTATTTTTAGACAGAAGAGAAGGGAGGGAGAAAGAGAGGGAGAGAAACATCAATGTGTGGTTGCCTCTCACGTGGCCCACACCAGGGACCTGGCCCGCAACCCAGGCATGTGCCCTGACTGGGAATCGAACCAGCGACCCTTTGGTTTGCAGCCCACACTCAATTCACTGAGCTACACCAGCCAGGGCATGCCTTGTTATTTCTTGCTTCCAGTATTTCTGGGCTGGCTTTGTACAGAAGACTTTCACCAATAAACTTGGATATAGATTCTAGGTGCCTCTCAAACATTTTCTCAGGTGTGTCTTTCTTGTGCCCGTGCATGTAATTTCCTAACTAAACAGATTTTCCAGTTACTTTTTCAGGAGTTTGTAATCTCTTCTTCCCTCTGGTGTCTATTTCAGTTATCTAGGTTCTTTGGTGCTACAACATGCCACCAAACTCTTCTTTGTTTTCAGCAGCCCTCAGGTTTCAAAAATCAGCTGGTTCTCCACAAGCACTGAGTCAGGTGTGACAGAATCCAGTCCCTCAGGCAGCCCCCTGAAAAACTGGAACATTCGTTGCTGTACATTCCAGTTTTCTCTTCCTGCCCCAAAGGGGAAGCACTGAGCTGGACATTTTCTTTCAGTCACACCAAGCTGTGCAGGCTTGGGGGAAGGGCTATCATGGGTGAAATACAGCAACTTTTCTTAACAATTTCAGTGTGGCTATTCTTGGCTTTGCCTTTTCCTGGGGTACTGAGTCATCCTAACTGGTTTGTGGAGTCCTTATGAAGCCTTTCTGAACCGTATATTGTTGTTAAGTCGTTGTCTCTGTGGAGAATGAGGTCTGAGGGTTTCTATTCTGCCATCTTCCTGACATCACTCAAATCTTCATTCATGTTTTGTAAGGATCAAGTCACTGGGATAAGAGAAGTGAGTTTTATATACTGAATAATTGTTATAATAGCTAACCTTTTTAAAAATGTTTACTATGTGTTTGACACATGGTATATAATGAGATTCTCACAACTGTATCAATAAGGAGTCTGAATACTACTTCCCTTCCCCAATTTACCAAATAAGAAAACTAAGAGAGTTTAGGAAGGTGGTCTAATAATGCCCTTCTAGTCATTAGATAAAAGCCACAAAAAGAAAAAAAAAATCCAGGAGGTGATTTAGTTTAGTTAGTTAACATGAATTTTATTGCTTAATGTCATAGAAAAAACAAGAGTCACAAGTAATAAAGCATTAAAGAACACAATATGACCACACATATAAAACCTTTTCAGAAGTTCTTAGACTTTGGGGGAGGAAGAATGTTTAACTTAGAGTTGATTTAAATCTGATAAGTATACCATTCAAAAGGAAATGGGTTTCTACTATTTCCTGCATGGGATTATAGTTCTGCTTCTGAAGTAATCCTGGAAGCCCATTAGGAAAGGCTTAATTAAAATATAAGATCTGGCAGAAGTAACACCTGCTTGAGTGTGGTTGGTAGGGTAATAACATGAGTGTAATAATCTATACTTTTAATTTGAGCATTTCACCTGACATGTCATATGGTGTGCTTGAGTGTGATATTGTTATGTTACAGCATGGCATGCTTATAATTTTGTACTAAAAGATTTTGTAATGAAATAGGGGTGTTATTTATGCCAGACCCTGTATATTAACAAGTCCTAGATTTGTTTAGTCAAAGGAAACCGCTATGTATGCTCAGGGATAATTTCTAAACCCAATTAGATGTGGAGATTTATGGCACATTAACTCCCCCCCAGGATAACTTCATGGTGAACGCCCCCTAAAAAAACAGCAAAAACTCTATAAACTGGCTCCACCCACCCCTCACTAACGTCTCATTCAGCTTTCCCGTGGTGCACAATGACTTGTAGAATTTTATCTCTTCTAATACTCAAGATTCAACTTTGTTGTGTTCTTTATTGTAAGTAAAAAGAATAATTTTTAAGGCAGATTATGTTAATAAATTTTCTTCAGCTACTTTTTGTGTTCTGCTCATTTTGCTTTCTCTCTTTTTGATCATTTTTGCAATTTTAGCACTGCCTCTCAGATTGGAAAAAGGACAAAGGGGCATTGACCAAATATTTTCATTAGATATAACTTTTGTTACAAAGTTCCAGTACTTAGAAAATATTAGCCTCATTTATCATGTTTTAGAAAAGCCAATAAAACTTACAGATAATTCTGGGTCAGAACAAACAAAACAGTAGTATGTTTCTTTTTTATAGATATGGCTTTCTTGATTATCACTTACCAAGGATTTAACAGATTCACAAGCTAGTGGCCTCCAAATTACCTTCCCAGCCTACAGTTCTTCCTTTCCAATCCTTTAAATGAAATTGCATCAAGTTGTAATCATTGCTAAAGGTAAACTAATAAAAAATTAAAACAGATTCCCTAAAGCACAATTTCTAATAAGCTAAGTATATATAAGAAAGTGAATTTAAATGGAAGGTATAAACGTAAGAGGAAAAAACCAACAGTAGAACAAAATTTGAGTAGAACTTCAGATGTGACTATTCATTATTTCTGAGCAGAGAGAGTCAGGGCTCATTAGTTCCAGGGAAAAGTAAGAATATGCATGAGGGAAAATAAAGTTGGTCAATGCCTCCTAGTATTTCCTATTCCCCCAGCAAATATTACCATTTCACTCCACTTAAAATATAAAACCCTAATCCTTGAAAAGCTTTCTATGTGCATTGAATGTCATTTAACTTGCATTTATAGTCCTCTGGGAAATAGCCTAATAGCATTTATTATTAGCTTTAATATTAGTATTAAATATTAAGTAGGACTCAGACTCAGTAACTTGTGTCTAGGTTACTGAGAGGCTATCAAAGCCCTATGGGTCTGCAAGTCTTCTGCCTCTTGAAATATTCACTTGCCCAATACAAAAAATAAAATTACAATTGTGAATATGTCTACATGATACCAAAATAACAGATGGCTTTAACTGGAAAAAACTGCATGCACATTTATGGAACTGTATCTTCAAACAAATATAAACTGACAGATTTTTCATATTTTCATTTTAATTTTGGTGCTATGACGATACAGTTGAAGTGTGACAAAGCCCAAGACAGTGATTGAAATTCAGAGCAGTCAATTTTAGGAAACACTTATTGTGTTGATAATCCATGCATATTGACTTTTGGACACATACTTATTAACAAAATCTGTTTCCTAGCTCTCATGTTTGTCCTTTTAATGACCATCACGGTCAAGCATTTCCTATGCCTGCTCTGTAGCAGGGTGTGAAGTGCCAGTAATTTTCCTAAGCTGTAATAATTTCAGAGCACTGCATGGGGAGTAATGAGGACCTTCATTTGGTGTCATGGTGACAGCTTGCCTCTCTTGGATTGTACAGAAATCTAAACTAGGGAAAGTATGTGTGATGTAGCAAAAAAGACACCTGGTGTGGGTGACAAAATAAATTGTCTTTGTCTCAGCTGTGTCATCATCTTAATGGAGGAACTTGGAAATATCATTTAGCCCCTTTCAGCCTCAGTACTCAATTTCAGAAGAAGGGAGGGAGAAGAAAGGGAGGAACTGAAAGAAGGGAGGGAGGGGAAAAAAGAGGAAAGGAAAAAAGGAAGGAACCAAGGGAGGAAGGAAATAAAGAGGGGAGTGGAAAGAAGTGTGGCAAGCAAAAGAATGAGCAGGAAATAAATAATGGAAGGAGGAAGGAAGGAAACAATAAGGGAACGAAGGGACAGAATTTGAGAAATGGGAGTGTTTTTACATATGCCCATAGAATTTATATCTCATCTTCTGCCTCAATGTCCCCTTCCACTTCAAAAAAAAGCATTTTCCCTATAATCATTCATTCAACAAACATATACTAAACACATACCATGTGTAAATGTTATGCTTTGTGCTGGGACTACCACAATAAATATCCAACCATGCCTTCATTCAAAGTTTTTGGAGTGTAGTTAGGGTAATATGTAAAAAAGGCAATTAAACCCCTGTCACTTCAGTGAATAAAATCAGTTACAAAGAGGACCATATTTTTTCCATAAGGAAGTGTTTCTGGTTTTGTTCTGTTTCAGTTCCTTTCAGCACTCCTCAGGTGTCACATTTATGGTTTCTGACTTCACTATTTTTAGGCGTCCCTGGAACTGAAGCACATAGCAAAGCAAACCAGGAAATAGGTTCCCCGAATGTCTTGCCAAGATCACCTTTAATTTTGCATCTTATTTCTCTTATGTTCTCCCTCCTCTCTCAGGTTTTCCTTCCATTGGGATGTCAATCTATTGGTAAGAGGCTGCCCTAATAATGATTCTGACAGGGGCATTTCTCCTACGGGTTCTCACCTGCTTTGTCTGGCAGCACAGGGCATAGAACTCAGCACACAGATTTGTGGGCTTTTGTCTCTGCATTTCTGGGGAATTCATGCAAGGAGCCAAGGAATGATGGCTTGGGCTAAGACATAGGTTCACCCTGCTGCTGGAGTTGGTGTGATACATCTGTCCCTTGGTTTACCTGCAAGGTAATTAAACTGCCAACAAATCCTCTGAGTCACCAGAGCTTTTAAGTCCAAATACTTTTGCCATCTGTGTTCCCTGGAAATTATTGAGTGGCAGACTACTCTTGGCAGGCATTCTCTGTTCTCCAAGTGGGAATTTATCAATCAACAAATTCAGTGTCTTTAAACTCAACACTTAGTAAACATCACAGCTCTTTTTATAGGTTTGGAGACTGTCTGTATTTCTATGAGCAGACTCAGAAATACTTTGGGAAGTGTTTTTACATGCCACCCTGCCAAGTCCCCCAGTAGACAAATATGTTCACTTCCCACTGCCTACCAGGCTATGTTCCAAAGCCAGGACCAGGAGACAGACTGTTTTCAGCCTCCAAAGAATGGAAGGTTCAAACTCACTTGGGTAAATAAACCCTATGGCCTAGATCGACTTGGTCATGCACCTCTATTAGGTTCTTTTTGGTAGATACACAACAAGAGCAGCCAAAGGTTTGATATGGGTAACAGCTGAATAGGCTCCAAAGCCTAATTTTCAGGTGATAATAAAAGCAGGCTTTGGATCAAATCCTAGCATATATTCACTTATTAATTACCCATTATCAAATGTCCATAAAGCAGTTCATGCAACTTGGAAGTGGCACCTGATAATTGCATTTTTAACAAGAATCCTAGATGCTGCTGAAGCCCACAAAAGTGTGAATAACGCTGCCTCAAGTCATGCATCTCTCAGAGCTGATGCCAGCCTAGCTGCCTCCCAGATGGCTTTGGGGCGCTGAGAGAAACCAGGACAGAGCTGCTGGAAAGAGGCCCAGGGAAGGTCACATTTGAGGTAGATTGGATGTGCATTACACCTGCTCTGATTCAGCTTTGTCTATTTTATAAGCATAGAAATTATCTATTGAATCTGCCCAGACATCTTGAATCTGCACTCTTGTTATGGGAAAGTCACATATATATATTTTCACTCTCTATGGCTGATTCTAACACACAGTCATGTTTGTGAATAAGCGACATTGAGCTAGCTGGAAGCCCCTCTCCATTTCTCCAGCCTAAGTTTAGAGCTTTCAGCAACAGAAAAACACTGTACTTTTATGGTTCCAGAATTGCCCTTAATTAGCAGTGTGACCTCTGACATGTTGCTTAGTGTGTCAGATCTTCAGTTTTCTCACAAGAAGGCACTTTAAACATAAGCAAATACAGATATCCTGATAAAATATTATCCCAAGCCCAGCCATCTAATTAACTACAGGTCTTTGTTACAGGTGTGGCAGTAGGCAATATTTTGATAACAATCAAGGCTTTTCTTTCTTCCATTATCTTTGACAATCTTGGGCACTCTATCCTTTGGGTTAGTGGTAGTCCTTGAGTCAGGGGAGAGCTAAGTCAGCCGGGACTACAGAAGTTAAATGAGTTTCTGAGTGTAGTTTATGAACTCATAGAACAATTGGTTGTGAAAACCTGGCATTGCCCCGACCAGCAGGGCAGTCAACTGGGGTAGACCTGTTAGTGAAGGAGTGAGAGGGACAGGAGGCGCGAAGAATGGCAGCAAGACAAGATTCTGATCAAGCTGCAAATTTTATTTAAGGATCGCGGGTATATATACTGGTTGGCTGAGGGGCGTTGCTGGAGAAGCTCGGTGGAGTCGTGGGTCTTACTGATTG
>PVJI01012566.1:20335-51275 GCA_004026765.1 Micronycteris hirsuta | reverse complement strand
ACCTTATGATCTCACCTTTAACCGGATCATAACCAACAAAAGCAGAAAGCAAGCAAAACATAACCAGAGACACTGAAATTAAGAACAGTCTAACAATAGATAGGGGAGGGGGGGAGGGGACAATGGGGAGAATCACTGTAGAGGACACATGGACAGAACTAAGGGGGAGGAGGGAGGTTGGGGGGGTGGGATGGGAGGGAAAGGGAGGGGGGAGGGGAGAGGCTGCAAATAACTGTAATTAAACAAAAAAATTAATAAAAAAAAACAATTACTTTAAATGTAAACAGACTAAATGCTCCAATGAAAACATGGAGGGTGGTTGAATGAATGGGTTCCACCCCCTAAAAAGACCCATTTATATACATGCTGCCTATAAGAAGCTCACATCATATTGAAAGACATACACAGAATAAAAGCGAAGGTATAGAAAAGATATTCCATTCAAGTGGAAATAAAAAGAAAGTTGGGTGGCAACATGTATAGCAGACAAACTAGATTTTAAAACAAAGACTGTGACAAGGACAAAGAAGGGAGTTCAATAATGATAAGGGGCCAATCCAAGAGGATGATATAATGTTCATAAATATTTATGCATCCCACAGAGGAGTACCTGAATATACAGTGGTAGGCAAACGTAGGTTTACAGTTGTTTGCTGAGAACTATAATAGAAAACAAATGCAATCAAAACTGTGTGTTCATAGCACAAACAGATACACAGAGATCAATGGGACAGAATGGAGAGCCCAGAAATAAATTCATGCCCATGTAGTCAATTAATATATTAAAAGTCAGGCAAGAATGTACAATGGGGTAAAGACAGACTCTTCAATTACTGGTATTGGGAAAACTGGACAGATAAATACAAAAATGTAAAACTGAACAACTTGATGGTGCCATAATATACTTCTAGAAGAAAACATAGATAGTAAAATTCTTTGAGGTTGGTGTTAGCAATATTTTATGGATAGATCTCCTTGGGCATGGACAACAAAAGAAAATATAAAGAAATGATACTACATCAAACTAAAAACCTTTTTTGCACATCAAAGGAAATCATCAACAAAATGCAAAGGGAACAGTCTGAACTGGAGAAAGTATTTGCAAATGACATATCCAATAAGGGATTAATGTCCAAAATATATGAAGAATTCTCACAACTCAACATCAAAAACACCAATAATCTGACCAAAAAATGGGCAAAGGACCTGAATAGATATTTCTCCAGAAATGGTCAATAGACACATGAAAATATTCTCAACATCATGAATCATTAGGAAATGCACAATGAGATATCACTTCATATCTGTCAGAATGGCTATTATCAAAGACAACAGATAACAACTGTTGGCAAAGATGTAGAGAAAAGGGCACACCTGTGCATTGTTGGTGAGATTATAAATTGGTGCTGCCACCATGGAAAACAGTATGGAGGTTTTCAGAAATTAAAAAATAGAACTACCACACATTCTAGGAATTCCATTTCTGGGTATTTATGTGAAGAAAATATTAACACAATTGAAAAGATATATGCAATATTGCAGCATTATTTACAATAGCCAAGATATGATAACCAACAAGGTATCCATTGATAGATGAGTAAATAAAGATGCGGTATGTATACATATATGTGTGTGTATGTGTATATTTAGAATTATTTGATACCTTGGACAAGGGTTTGATCTCTAAAATGTATGAAGAACTCATACAACTCCACTCCAGGAAGACAAACAACCCCATTAAAAAATGGGCAAAAGACCTGAACAGACACATCTCCAAGGACGACATACAGAGCACCCACAGACATATGGAAAGATGCTCAGCATCACTCCCCATCAGAGAGATGCCAATTAAAACCGCAATGAGATACCACTTCACACTGGTCAGGTTGGCCATCATAAACAAATCAAACAACAAGTGCTAGAGAGATTGTGGAGAAAAGGGAACCCTAGTGCACCGTTGGTGGGAATGCAGACTGGTGCAGTCACTGTGGAAAAAGTATGGAATTTCCTCAGAAAACTAAAAATAGAGCTGCCTTTTGATTCAGCAATACCATTGCTGTGATTACCCTAAGAGCACCAATTTAAAAGAACCTTTGCACCCCAATGTTCATAGCAGCACAGTTTACAATAGTCAAATGCTGGAAGCAACCTATATGCCCACCAATAAATGAATGGATAAAAAAAAAAACTATGGTACATTTACACAATGGAATACTACGCAACAGAAGGAAGGAGCTCCTACCCTTTGGGACAGCATGGATGGAACTGGAGAGCATTATACTAAATAAAATAAGCCAGGCAGTCAAAGACAAATACCATATGATCTCACCTATAAGTAGAACCTAATCAACAAAACAAACAAATGAGCAAAACATAACCAGAAACACTGAATTAAAGAACAAACTGACAGTAACCAGAGAGGAGGGGGAAGGGGAATAACAGGGGAAAGAAGGGGAAGGTCCATCAAGGTCCATGGATAAAGGACACATGGACAAAGCGAAAAGGTTCAAGGGTGGGAGGTGGGGATGGGTGGGGAGGGGGCCTGAGGTGGGGTTAAAATGGACATCTGTACTTGAACGACAATAAAAAGTAAATAAAAAACTATTACTCAGCCATAATAATAAATATTATTGCTGAATATTGCCATTTGTGACAACATGGATAGACCTGCAGGGTATTATCCTGACTAAAATAAGTCAGATAGAAAGACAAGTGCAGTATGATTTCATGTACACAGGGATTCTAAAGATAACTCCCAGAACAAATGAATAACAAAACTGAAACAGACTCACAGATACAGAGAACAAACTGATGGTTCTCAAAGGGGAAAAGTTATGGGTTGGCTGAAAAAAGCAAAAAGAATTAAGAGGTACAAATTTCTAGTTGGAAAATAAGTGAGTGATTGAGATACAGTGCACAGCAAAGGGAATGTAGTCAGTATTCTCATAATAGCTTTCTATGGTGACAGACAGTCACTAGAGTTATCATAGTGACACTTAGTAAGGTGCATAAATGTCGAATCACTATTTTGTATACCTGAAACAAATATATTTCAACTATACGTTAATAAACACTATTATGAAAAGCTAAAATACATTCAGATGTGACTTGTCAACACTAATGCCCCAGAGATGACCATGCTTCCTGAATTCAAACTACCATCATGATGCTGAGTGGTAAGCTACGTCAAACCTAACTGAAAGAACCATTTAGCTCCGTTAATTCATCAGATACTCCACCCCTGTCATTTTGACCACGACTACCCCATGTCTGAACCTTTTTCTGAAGGAAGCATAGTGTTTGGATTGTCTGTCTACTTGCCATTGTGTCCCTTCCATTTCTCTAGGTATTTTCTTGCCAGAAGACCCATTAGAATGTCAATGTGTGGTTACTGTCACTAACTTCCAATGACTTTGAAGTGCTTCATGATGATGATCCAGTCCATGGTCTGTGATTCAGTCCCTCTGCTTGTTTCTTCCAAAAACTCTTCTACTGCTGTACTCTAGGTGAACTGAATAATTTCATGTTTCCTAAATATACTTTGGGCCTTCACACCGGAAGGTATATAACCATGATACAGCAGGAAATTGCAATTTTATAAAGTAGTACGTAGACCCTCTGTAATCAACATAGCCTTACTCCCTGTCTAATCCTGTTAAAGGACTTGAAAATTTAGGTTCTCGTCTTCTAAGAACTGGTGGGTTTTTCATTCTGTGTGGGTTCACACAGCGCCAGACTTTAGACAGGCTCCAGGAAGCTGTGCATACACAGTCTCGTATACTTACCTGGTGCGTGTCATTTACACCACTTATTTGCTAGTTCAATCATAAACCAAAGTGAAAACAACCTTGAACCAAGTTTAAATCATTCTTCTCACCCATCTTTTAACATTGATCAGTCCCTTGTTGTCTGACCTAGCTTATTACCCAGAAATCATATGGCTATTTCTAGCTGCAAAGAAGATTGGAAAAATGAGTAACTGGCATTTTCAACCTCTGCTGTATGTTTGTACAGAACGAGGGGGAGGAAAGTGACCGTTGTTTAACTGATGGTGTCTAGAACCCCGTATATAGTTTTAGAAACCAATTAAGAAACATTTTTTTCAAAAAGAAAGACCATCATAATGATATGATGGGAAATTATTTTTATCTTAAATATTTTACTTATTCATTTTTAGAGAGAGGGGAAAGGAAAGAGAAAGAGAGCAAGAGAAACATCATTGTGAGAGAAACATCGATCTGTGGCCTCTTGCAGGCCCTCAACTGGGGACCTGGCCTGCAACCCGGGCATGTGCAGGTAGACCAGGAATCGAACCAGCGACCTTTTGATCAACAGGCTGGCGCTTAATCCACTAAGCCACACCAGCCAGGGCATGATGGGAAAAACCAAGGTTTCTCAAGAAAGTGATTTCAGATGATAGTTCCTTTAACTCCATAAGTGTAAATTCTACGTACTACTTAATGTTTCTCAGGTAAATTCTAGGTACTGCAAGTTCTTTCTGCCATTTGCCAAAACTTCGATAGGTAGCTCATGCTTGGAGAAATTTTTATTGCTTTTTACATCAAAGATAATGGATTCCCAATTTAAGACAATTGACACTGAAGGTAATTTTCAAATATCAACTGCAGAATTATCTGGCTCTGGCAGACACTACAGCAAAAGAGTTTGCATTCTGTGTGGTGTTACATTTGATCACAGAGCATCTGGGCACGATCCTGGAATTATTGTATGTGCAATATTAACAAAGCTAAAGTCATGGGTGCATTCCCAATCATGGGTCAACTCCAGTGTCCCAGAGTAAAGAATGTGGATACATCTGCACGTAGTCCTGCTTACGCATCCTAGAATTATTAGTAGCATATCTTAGCTTTTTTTCTAAATTGCTCCTTGTTGCCAGGAATGCTGTGAGTTTTATTGCTCTATCTCTCACAGAGCCTGGATTCCAATCCTTGATGCATTACTCAGGACTACGGTCACCATGGGCATGTTACTTGATCTCCATTTCCTCATTGGTCTAGGAAGGCTTATGCTAATAACTGCCTTGAGGGTTGTACGCATGTGCACACAATAAAATGTAGAAATCTGTGTGAACAATTTTGTGCAATGTTATTCAAAGAAGTGTTCAATAAATGGTAGTTATTATTAAGAACCAAATTAACAATGTTAGCTATTAGTAAGAACTTAAATGGAAATTAAGGCCTTCTTTATTTCCACTAGCTAGCATGTGTTTTTGGCTAAGATACTAAAATTTCTTTTCCACATCTGTTAAAGAAAGGAGGTATGCTAGAATCTGTGAGCTCACTTGCAACTTTAAAGTTCAGTGATTTCTGGCCTCGCCTATCAGTGGGCACACTGCAGTGCTATGGGGAAAGAAAACAAAAATCCCATAACCCACCAAAGAAGAGACCTAGCGTAGTAAGAGAATGTAGAAACTTTGTTATGTAGTTTCTTTTTCTTTTCTTTCTTTTTTTTTGTATACCCCATTGCAATTTTTATTTATTTATTTTTAATTCCATGTTTATTTATTTCCATTTTATTCTATTACAGTTTTCTTCCATTTTATTCTATTTTTTTTCCATTTTAGTCTATTAGAGTTGTCCCAATTTTTCCCTTTTTGTCCTCTGCTCATTGCACCCCCGGCTCCCACAGTCAATTCCCACACTGTCTTCCATGTCTGTGGGTCATTCACACATGTTCTTTGTCTAGTCCCTTCCCCTTCTTTCCACCATTATCCCTCTTCCCCTCCTCTCTGGTCACTTTCAGTCTGTTCCCTGTTTCCATGCCTGTGGCTCTATTTTCTTCATTAGATTCCTGCTATAGGTGAGATCATATGGTATTTGTAGTTTTATAATCAAATTTGTCAATTAGTCATTACTATTCTTTTACGATGGGGCAAAGACAAAATGTTGATGTTAATGGGTAGAATGTCCAGTAAGTGGAAGGACTCTTTTAAGAAAGAGAACCTTTCTCCTTCATGTCACATGGAGAAAAGCATCCTTCCATGGCACTTTGTAAATGAGCTCTTGGCTATTGCTGGGTAGTAAGTTCTCAAGTTTAAGTTTTACCATTTATTGGCATCCAATAGAGAAACAGAATACTTTTATTTGGAAATACATTTGGAAAGAATTGCAGAGAGCTCAGGCAGCCTTAATTGTACTTTAGTTTGGGAGATTTTCACCCCTGTAACTAGCTGGCCCTCTTCCAACTGTAATTTAGACTTAGCATGAACTGTAGGTTTTTTTTTTTTAATGTGTGCAGTAATTTCTTTTTAAACCAAGAACTTTTTTTGCTCCCTGTTCTGAATTTTAATTTTGCATCTGTTTTTCTTATTTTTAAGCATTCTCTGGTCCCTATATGTCTATTCTCTTAAAAAGGTACATTTTATCAGTGGTTTTAGTGATATTTAAAAACTTTGGAAATTTGGTGAATTTGGGTTCATTCATGAAACCTTTCTAATCCCATTGTAACCTCTCATCAGTAATGTCTACTACCCCAAGACAGCTTCATTTAAATTACAATAGGAAATGCTTCTGAACCTTCAAACATCCCAATTTATGCTCTTTTAATCAAACGACTGCAGACCAGAGTGACTCTCATAGTGAACTCATTAAGAGAACCAGGGTTCATTCTGGCAGATTTTATTTTTTAGAAGATTTTAAAAGGTAAAAAAATTCTATGTCCAATCTCATCTTACAGCTGTTCACGTGTTATCACCAAATAATCTATGTTGTCACAACCAGATAGTTGCACAAACAATATTCACATGAACAAGTGAAAAACCAGTTGCACTTTGTGGTCTTCTGATTCAGTTTATTAAGATAGACAATTATTTTCTTGTTGTTGTCAGAAGGTCATTCTCTTATGGAAACAAAGAGGAGTAAGACTGATACTGACCTGGAGAATCAGAGCAGTATTCAAATTCATTTTGTTTGTCTGTGCTAAGGACGGCAGTGATGAATGCTGGATTACATTTATTTTCTAAAATCTAAGAAAAGTTTCTTTCTTGGTGAAGTGGAAGAAGAAATGTATAAGATTGTCAAACACAATAAAGCTTAAAGAATGGCTAAGTTCTGGGGGCATGACAACATTGGTATTTGCCCCAAATATAGATGGAATAGAAGACTGAGTCAAGGATGGGCATTTTTAGTGCCTTCTGTTTTTAAGATTGGCTCAAGAACTGGGAAGGTTGTGTACGAAGCGAAAGACTTCAGAGTCTACAATCTGCAGTGGAAGACTCTGGCTCATTGGTAGTGGTGAGGCTGGCAGTGCTCGGGGGAGTAACCTCTTCCTTACTTGCGAATCTTCAAGAGGCTGCTACCCTTTACATCTAATACCAAGTTTCTTTGTGAATTCTCCATTGCTTTTCCCTTAACTTTTATGGTTTATCTTTTCACAGTTTAATCTATGATTTATTAGAAAGTTACACTTGGTTAAGGTGGATTCAACATATGTTTCTCATTTGACTATCCATTTGTTTCAATACCATTTATGGAATAATATATATTTTCTCAACCGGATTGAGATTCCCCCTTTTTATAACCTAAACTATTTTATGTATTTAAATTGATTTCTAGACTCTCTACTGTATGTCATTGCCTTGTCTATTGAGCCATATGCTAGTACCATGCTGTGTTATCACTAAGAATTTAAGTTTTAAAAATCTGGTATCGCTAGTCCCTTGCCCATCCTCACACCCCATACTCTTAAAAGACAACATTCTTCATTATTTTTTATCTTTTTCCATAGGGCCTATCTGATGATGGTACTATAGCCTAATTCGTTCATACCATCATTACCTGTAAAAAATTAGGACTTTTCACAGTGTGCTTTTCCAAGTGACAGATACAGCAAGAGGCAGATCTACTGTGGAAAAAAAGAAACAAAACAATTCTAGCATATAAGAGAAGTATGTCCAGAGATATAAGCTCTGGATTCTAGAAAGTTCCCTCTATCAAAAGTATTACAGTATCATTCTTTACTATGGATATCAGGAAGAGGAACAGCTTTCATGTTTTGACATGGATTATTAATTAAGTTTAAATATAAAATATTTGAAGCTATTTCTCAAAGCAAACTATTCAGCCACTACAGAATACAAAATAGTTTTCATTCATTCATCTTTCCTATATAATTCTTTGTATAGTATAAGTTTATCTGCAAACTTATGTATTTTTCTATTGCTTCCATTTTTTCCAATTTTAAACATCTTTATTAAAATATATTTAACACTCAACAAAATAAATAAGATTTACCTGTTTTAAGTGAGTGAATCAATGATTTTTAGTAAATTATTCAATTGTGCAACTATGACCATTTTCCAAACTTAGAATATTTCCATTAGCCTGGAAAGATTCCTCACAGCCTCAGGCAAGTATTAATGTACTTTCTGTCTAAATAGATTTGCCTTTTCTGCTTTCAATTTTTAACTCAATAGTTATATTTTTTAAAAAGGTTGTTTTTAATTATAAAATTTTAATAAAAAAATAAAAACATCAGGAGAACTTACTATTTAAAAAGAACCTTGGTAAATCTCTTGCTTAATGGAACTACTGCTATTGTATATTTGATAAATCTAGATTTTTATTTTGTTAACAAAAAGGTGTATTTATAAGGTCATAGCTTTAGCAAATGCTATTTTCTATCTATTGAAGACTTTTTGGCACCTCTAGAAAGAAAACAAACAAAAGGACCAAGTAATAATGCCAGAGAGATCAAAGCAATTCCTTCTGTCAATAGTAGCAATTCATGCAAATCTTTAAGCACTAAAGGCTTTCTCTAAGAGCTAAAGAAAATTCTGCAAGAGAGGATCATCCTGAAAAAACACATCATAGAAGGTGGTACCAGTTTCTACGCTTTATCAGTAGATTCTGTTTACAGACAATCAACCTTGGTGTAGAAGAAGGGTGGGAAGGAAGCACAGTGGAACTAAGATTTATTGAGCACTAACTATGCTATTTCAAATGCACTAGAGCCAGACCTCTGCAGCATGCTCCCCTAGTTGTAATGAATGGGCCCCTCAGCTATGCTGCCTAGGATCTGAATTCACTCTTGGCTACTTACTGGCCATCTGGCTTTGGTGCAGGTTATTTAAGCTGTAGTGAAATAAGATTGATGTAAATATAAAATGGATTAATTTATATAATGTACCAATGCCTGACATATAATATTGTACTAATTAAATATTACTATGATTTCCCCTTTACTGATGAGGAAACTGAAGCTCAGGGGTAAAGACACTTACCTTAATTCATATCTTATTGAATGGTGGAGCTTGGTTTCTAGGACTGGCCTGTCTGAAGCCCTGGCTAATGATTTCCTCTAGTCAAAATGAGGTCCCTGGGTCAACGGCATCAGTATCACCTGGGAGCTTGTTAGAACTGCAGAATCTTAAGGGCTTTCTCCAGATTTACAGAGGCAGAATCTACATTTAAACAAGATCCCCCAGGGCATTGTTATGCACATTAAAGTTCAGAAGTGCAGGGAACACCCTACTGAGGAATCAGAACAGCAGAGAATCATATGCATGCAATCTATTGCTTTAGAGACTTCAAGTATCCCGGAGTGGGACTGGTCTTCCATACTTTAGACTCTGCCTTTCTTTTTGGTCAAGTGTACTGCCTAGAGGCTACCTCTCAGAACTGGCTGTTAGTTTGTCTAGTATGAACCAATCACTGTTACTCATTCTCTCTGCCTCTCCCTCTTTTTCTCTGTCCCTGTCTTCCTTTCCCTCTGTCTCTCTCTCCCTCTCTCTCCTTCCCTCTGCTTGTCTCCCTCTGTTTTTCTGGGTGCCTCTCTTTTTCTCTCTCATTTTTGATTCCTAAATTTGTATCCTGAAGCATTTACTTGGGGCCGCCCCCAGTTAATTGTGCCCTGTAATTCTGAAAAAATTCCACTAAAGCATGCCTTGATAAAGACAATAGTTTATGAAAATAGAATAGATTATGAAATTGGACAAAAATGGTGTCAAAATGCTAATTCTTTCACTTAATATTTTTCTCTAAACAATTTATTTAACCTTCTGAAACTATTTTTTTGTCTTTAAAAATAGTGGTATTAATAGTTATGCCTCTGGGTTGAGAGGATCAAATAAAATCAAGGTATGAAATAGCACCTGTCACATAATAGGTGCTCAATAAATTTAAAACAAATAAATACTGAATGAGGACAGGAAGTTTCCTGTCAAAGTTAAGGAAACTTGCACAGAAGACCCGTTACATTTAAAGGTGGGGAGACAGTGGCCTCCCCTCATAGAATGCAATGAGTTCAAAGTATTTAAAGGGATATTTTCTATACTGAAAGACTACTGCAATTGCTTTTATGTGGAACAAGCCCCAGGAGGGCTCTGGTTTTTAGAGTCATCAGTTTCATTTTAATCTGTGCAAATGTTTTTTAAGGAGGATTACCATTAGCAAATTATAAGAAATCTTGTCCCTTTCATCATGTGATTTAAAATAAAAAGAGTCACTCCAATCTTAAGAGAAATTTTAATATCAGAGCTAACTTTTTCATATAAACATATGGCACTAAGTTCATTGACAAAAAGTTGATGGCAATGAGCAGAAATTTGCTTTCTGTTATTATTTAATGAGTACACTCCTTCCTTAAAGGAAAGTGCATCTGCATAGCATAAGGGCAGAGAAGGGCGTTGGTAAACCTCCCTCAGTTCCGATTCTCAGGGCCACCGGAGAGCACTTCACAACAGACGTGCCTTGTAGCTGTTCTGCTCTATGGAGCACCCACTGAGTTAAGGCACAGACCCTCCACTTCCCTGTGAAATCCTCACGTTCTGAAGCCTAATTAACTTCCTGATGTCTATAAAAATGATAGAATCATGCATATAGAGTACATATATATTTTTTGTAATAAAAGTTTAAGGTTTATTGAGAAAATAAATAAATTGCGCAAACTTTATTCTGTCCTTTTCCTCCATTCACATACTCCTTAAAGATTAAACACACACGCAACCTAAACGCTTTTTGCCTCACAGTTTGGCTTCAGTTACTTCACGGCGGCATGTAGTTTGGCGAACTTACAGTTGGGTTTTATTATAACTTGCTGCTGTGTGCACAACATGTAAGCATACCATTCCGGCACCTTTTTTCTTCATTCCTCTTTTTTTTTTTTTTAGGAGAGAACAATGTTTAATAAATAAATAGCAAAGAGGGCTGCACAGTTAGGAGGCAACATTTTGATTTCCCACTAACATAGGTTTACAGAGGAATGGCAGATTGTGTAAATATTAGATTAGATTACATTTTTCAGTCTGTTTCTTCTTAATTGTAGTGCCCGGATATGAAACGGTCTAAACAGCACCTCCTTTCTATCCATAAAATTTAGTATTATTTTTCTTGTATACCCTTGGGAGTGAATGCTCCTAGAATTTCGTTCTCTGGGGAAATTATATTTATTTATCACTGGGAGTTAAGAAGAGGAATCTAGTGGAATTGCTTCCTGTCTCATGCAGAAGTGTCCAAACTTTTGGTGTCTCTAGGCCACACTGAAAGAAGAAGAGTTGTCTTGGGCCACACATTAAATACACAAACACAAGCGAAAACAAAAAAGTCTCATAATGTTTTAAGTAAATTTACAATTTTGTGTTGGGCCACATTCATAGCCATCCTGGGACACATGCGACCCATGGGCCACAGGTTGGACACCCCTGGGGGTGAGAAGAACAGAGCTAATTCACTGCCATATCTGCTAGAAGCATATAGAAAAGAGCTCAGTTATACATACCGCATATTTAAAATGCATTCAAACAAACTCACTTTGCTTCTTTTATCACTCCTTGTTAACTTTCCTGTTTCCACAACATACTGTGTGCATGTAGACTTTTACTGTTGTCAGTCTAGCCTTGGAATATTGGGACTAACTATCCTGATTTAACCTCAGTAGCCTTGGAACATGGCTTCTGGTATTTGTCCTCTATCTCCCTGTCCCCAGTAATACACTATAGTTGTTATAATGTGAATTAATGAATTAAAATGGGGCTGGTGTGAAGACGGGAGATGTGAAGCTGCCTTGGAGGAATAATCCTCTCAAATTGTCTTACAATATGTGAGCCTCCAATAGGTCATGGATCATTCTGACTGTTCAGCAATTTTTCCATCCCCAGGGCCCCCATTGCAATACCTCCTATCAGCAATTAACTTTAAATGAAGATTAGAATTCTATCTTGAACTTTCTCCTTGGTGCAAAACTGGCAGGGGACATTCAAATAGCTGTCTTGCAAGCTGTGGAATTTCTCTGTTCTGGATTTGCAATGGCAGGGAGTGGGGGGTGGGGGTGGGTAGTGAAGATCTCTTGAATTTCTGGAGTATGGAATAAAGGATCTATTCCACTGGGTAATTCCAAAGCATCCAGAATAATGTAGGAGCTCCATTATGCCTCTTAAGTTCTCAGGTTCCTGGGTTTTCTCTGTACCATAATATATGGTCTTTTTTGAAAAGCTCCTGAGATGACATAGCTACATTTTGTCATGGAAACTACCATATTTTATCGTTTCTAAGTCACCCATATTTTCACATTTTAACTTATCTGAAATTAGAATGTGTCTAAAGTTAATGTTGCATCATAGTTTGATCGCCAGTATTTTTTTTTTGTTCTTTGTGGTACATAAAATCAATATCCTATTTTACAAAGTCAACTTAGATGCAAACAGTTACAATACACCTTTTTTAAGTGCACCTTCAAAGATCTCCTGACTTTCAGATCTAGAATTGCAATAGGAATTACACCCTGGCCATCTCTGTATTCTATTTTCCAAAGCAAGAACACTTGAAAAGTAAAATATAAAGTAAAACAAATTAATAAAAAGCAAAAATATTCAGAAAACATTTAGCATCTCAATTTATTGTCACTTACTATGAGTTGTTGGTCTGAGCTCTATTCCTTTTAAATCCACTTTGAGTGCCCATAATAAATGAGCTCTCCATTTGCAAATGGTAAACCACATAGTCAGATACTGCTGATGTATCATTAATCTCCACTTCCAACAAAATAGCTACATCCTGAATTGGATCGATGTATTCGATCTGATCAATTTCTGTAAGAGTGAAAGTGTCTGAAATTCTGAATCAACTGTCATGACTGATTTAGTTGTACTGGAGTCATGATATTATTAAACCTTAAAGTCATTGTTCCAGAGATAGATTATGTATTAGATTATCCTCAAATATACACAGAGAGATTAGTATAGTTCTCCAGTGATATGCTAGATTCTCTAGATACATAATCTTTGTTAAGATGTGTGCTTGGTTTTGAATAAAGTTGGGAGAGAAGGATGTAAGACTTAAGAAATTTATTGAGCAGAAACACTCTGAATACTTCATGGCTATTGACCAAGCAGTAATGGAAAACGAGAACCAAGAAATAAAACTCTTATCAACATAGTGAAATCTCTTCTCTAAGCCTCATATGTAAGCTTTGGCAGCACTTTGAACTTTGTCATTGCAATAAAGTTCCTGAAATTTGCTAGATATTACTCTCTTTTTACAGAAAACATCTGCAAGTATATTTATCTGGTTATGAAAAAAATGCCTTTTACTTTTTCAAATGACATATCACAATTGTTTATTTGTATTTGCAATATACATTACTAGTCCATTTCAAAAATCTGTGAATGCATGCACATTATTAAACATCATTCATGACGTTTAAAAATATACTAACTAGAGAAGCAAACATAGTTGTCTCTGCCTCAGAACATTTTCACTGTACTGTTGAAAGAATTTTTCTTAGTTGAACAGAGGACTGCTTTTAAATTTTCTTTGGGGAAATTTAGCTAAAATTTTCCATTCTTAAACTTGATTCAGATTGCAATTTGAATCTGTGAACACACACATGCATATATACTGTGTTTTATATAACTAAGATGAAACTTTTTGTCACAAATCTAACATTACTGAAATGTACTGTATCTTATAAACAGTGGCAAGATATACTTGACTTTGCAGTGTTGTTCTTTCTTTATGGTAAAAAATTAATGTGGAATCTTACAAACCATGCTATCTTAGAGGAAATATAGAATGGTGATGATGACATAGTAACTACTATATTTCTTACACTGTTTCAGGTATTGCTTGAAATATGTTACATACTTCATTTAATAGTCACAAAAACCCCACGCAGGACTTGCTGTTGGATAACAGTCACAGGTGAAGAAACTAATTCAGGCATAACTAGTGAGTCTGGGTACGATTTGCCCAAGCCACTGACCGTAAAGTGGGAGTGAGGGTTTGGATTCAGGGGCCTGATGCCAGAGCCTGTTCTTTAAGAACGGCACAATGAACCAACTTAAAAAACAGCAATCCATGTCCACTTTTGTGCAAATGTCTGCACTTGGAAAGCATTGTAATTTCTAGATGGCATCCCTAGGTGGTAAACTCACTAGGATTCTGGAAGGCATCAACATATTCAGGCAGAACAGCTTGTCTTCCTTCCATTTATCTTTTCTGTAGGCCTTCTTTGGGTCAGGCATGGAGCTGAGACAATCTTGGAGGTATGTAATGAGGAAAGGAATTCATTTAAATGAGACTGAGAAGCAAGCTTTGGCTCAAAATTAAAAATCAGCAGATGTGAGGGGATTAAAAAGTACAAATAGGTAGTTACAGAATAGCCATGGGGATTTGAAGTACAGCATAGGAGATGGAGTAGCCAAAAAACTTATACGCATGACCCATGGGCTTGGACAATGGTGGGGGGACTGCCTGAGGGAGTGGGGGTGCTGGGTGAAAGGGCACAAAGAGGGGAAACCTGGGACAAGTGTAATAGCATAATCAATAAAATATAATTAAGAAAATAAAAAAAATAAAAACACTGAAAAAAAAAAGAATCAGAAGATCTGAGTTCTACTCCAGGAATCTGCTGTGATTTCCTTGCTGTGAGATAGGAGCTGTGAGAGAGATATCAGTCCCTCCTTGTGACTGGGTTTCTCCGTAATAATCTCTGTACTGCATCTCATGATTATGAATATAAAATGAGATAGAATAGTTTGCAAAGCACAAACGATAGTAGATGTAGTTGGCATCATTAATTTCCAATGGACTTGTTATAAACATAATCATTGACCAAAGATCCTTCCCTGCGTACCCTGAGCCGTACAAGAGGAGTGTGTGTGTAACAAAGCAGAATTAGGCTCTGAGAATCCCACATGAAACGTGCCACAGCTCTGTACTGTCATTTCATTAGCATCAAATAAATTAGTATTGCTTCTATGTATAGGTACAATTGTTCATTTCTCTCCCTCTGTGTCTCTCTTGGTCTTTCTCTAGAATGGTGGAAAATATATTACCTTTAGTTCTAGAGGCGAATAGACCGCATTTGGGTCCCAGCTTTATCACTCAATTGAGCCACCACAAGTCTATTACATAATTCTCTGAGTCTCAATTTCCTTATGTTCAGGTAGGAACAGCACCCTTTATTCCAGATATTTTTGAGGATGATGGTGTAAAGTACTTAGAATATGGCCAAACACATAGTAAGGATTTAAAATATTAGGTATTTATTATTGTCTTAATAGATTGCAATCATCCATCACTACTTTAACCCACTATAAACTCCATATGAACACAAAAGTTCTGCCATGGAATGTGTGAAAAGGCTGTTCTTGGCACCATGGATGATATGGACACAATTAAGTACTGTCTACATTTTTAAAGGGATTACATGTGGTTCCATTTTTGCCAAATCAATCATTTTGCTCATTCAGTTCATCCTATTTGATGTATTATAGAAAGCAATGAACTAACATTTTTATTTTTAAAAACATATAGGCTGTCATTATGTAATCTATAAAAACCAACTTGGTATGATTGTTCTGGACTAACCCAAACATTATCCCTTTCTCCAGTCGAGTACATGTTTATCAGCAATTTGTCCTTGTGACACTAGTTGAATGCTCAATTTCATTTCTTCCCTTCTTCACATGAAGGCAGCTATTTTTGAGTCCCTTGGAATCCTCCCTATTTTATCCACCCATCATCTTCTTCCAGATGGCTTTGCCACATTAAATTCCCATGTATGCTATATTGTTGTTCATCTTGAAAATCTCTACAAATTTTTCCTGATAACTTATCCTAAATACCCTAAGTTGTCTTCTTTTATTTTTTGCCTGTGTTCTGAATCTATAACATCTTCATCTTTGGGAGGCAGCTAAGATCAATGGCTTTGTAGCTAGATCCACTGACTTCAAATTCTAATCACCTATATGATCTTAGGTGAGTTCATTGTTTTTGCTTTGGTTTCCTCATCTGTAAAACAGGGTTCTTAAAGGTAGTATCTACTATAGGGGGTCATTGGGACAATTAAATGAGTAAAATGCTTAGAATCATGCTATCTAAATGTTTACGGTTATTATGTCTGCTTTTGATCTCTCATCCTGGGTTGTTGATGCTGTCATATAATTCAAAATTTTACCACTTCAATAAATTGGATAATGTGGAGTAGGAACCAAACAGCAGAGGGAATACAGAAAACAGATTCAGAGAAAAAATGATAAAGCTGCAATGAAATGAGAAAGTTATGGAAGTTTAGGTAGGACAATATTTTTTTCTATCATTTTTAATTGTTGTTCAAATATAGTTGTCTCCATTTTCTCACCACCACATTCCCCTGCCCCACCCACCCTCACCTTCCACCCTCCATCCTTCCCCTCTTTGGCTTCGTCCATGGGTCCTTTATACATGTTCCTTGATGACCTTTTCCCTTCTTTCCCCTGTTATCTCTCTCCCCTTTCCCCTTGGGTTACTGTAAGTTTATTATATTTCAGTGTCTCTGGTTAACAATAGATGAAAATCAAAAGCCTCAGAAATCTGAGAACAGATAATGATAAAGATGAACTAGAAAAGATAGCTGGAAAAATGTCATTGGTTAGCATAGTTACAGCAATTTTCACAGCATCATGCATTGGAAGAGAGATTTCAAAATACCAAGGAGTAGATAAATGTAAGGTGAAAGGCAGCAGTACAAATTTGGAACAAAAAGTACTAGCAACTTTGTAAGGATATTGGATATGAGTCAGGTATGCAAGAGGAAAGAAAGAAGCCACAGAGTGGGTCAGGTCAGTGCTAGAGAAGTGAGAGAGAGTTTAAGCCACATTCTTTAGGATATTATTAATAGGGTAGATGAGCTTTCCATTGCTTCTCAAAGAAAAGGCAGGGGTTTGGTAGGGTGGTGAGTGAGAAGAGAAATAAAGAGAGACAGGAGCATGAGTTAATGGAGAGGTCAATAGACGGGGAGTCAAGACAACGAACTTCTCTATTTCTAGCTCTCTCGAGAACCAGAGGCATAACCTTAGGCCAGTCTCTTAACATTACTGGACTAGATTAATTTTGAAGTCCCACGATTCTTTTCTACTGTGAACCCTGATGATGATACATGTTGAGGTAAACATGGGTAGGAAGAAGGTATATACATATGTCAGATAACTTCTGATCTTAGGAAAATAAAAGTTAAGGTCATCCCCATGAACCAATCTCACAGATGGGCACATGGGTGCATCTTACTTGCTGAGTGAAAGAAGCCAGACACAAAAACTTTACACTGTTTACTGTTAGATGAGGTTCAAACAGACAAAACTCATCTTCCACGTTAGAGGTCAGAAGAATTGTTCCCTTCTTGAGAATGGAATGACTTGAAGGAAACATTCTGGGATGCTAAAATATTCTCTATGCTGCTCTAGGTGGAAATCAGACAGGTGCGTCCACAGGGGAAAGTGATGGAGCTGTACTCCTCAGATGCATGCGCTTTAATGTTGTGAGTTATACCTCAACTGAAAAGAAAAAATGAGTAAACATCTAATTTAAGAAAGAGAGAAAAAATCTCCTTAAAATGAAACTAGGGTGAGAAATTGAGGGCCTTGGTGCAAGGCAATTTCTAAGGGGATGGAATCTGGGTCAGTGAGAGACAGATACATGGACTGGATTGTCTCCTAGGGGGTACACAGATATGTTCACTGCTTACCATAGTAAATGGTTACTATTATTGAACTACCCCATGCTATTTATTTTGAATAGTAAATAGTTACTATTATTGAAAAATCATTTGTGATGATTTTACTAATACATTCCACATGTACTCATGATAAATAACATACGAGGTCTGTTCAAAGTATCCAGCTATGTAATATGAAAAACAAAGACATTTGTTGAACAAGATACAAGATACAAGAAACACTGTACATCGAACAATGACACTTCAGTCCTCTTCAAAGTAGGCACCTTGAGACCTCACACAGTTCTTGGATCTTTGTTGATCGCGACTTGTACACGTTCAGCACTCTCAGGTGCTCTGCTTGTTGCAGGCCTTCCAGAGTGTGGTTGCTTTCAACAGATTCTTGACAATTTTTGAAGCATTTGTGTCACACTTTTACTTGTGCTGCACTCATTGCATCGTCTCTGAAAGCCTTCTGAATCATCTGAATAGTTTCCATGGAGGAATGTTCAAGCTTAATGCAAAATTTGATGTAGATTTGTTACTCTACTCGCTCAGTCATTTTGAATGTGAGGGCCACACAGTACACATGCTCACTCAATGGTGTCTACTGCCCCCACTGACTAGTACAGTGAAGTCATCATTGTTCATGTATGTGCATTCCAGTCCATTTTCCTTGGCTGCCAGGTTACATCATGGTTGCAAACTGTTCTCATATTAATGATGCCTGGACTTTTTCTGGACATTACAATGATTTTCAAAGTGCTCTGCTAAGTTTCAATGCCTCATGGAGAGCTTAGGTCTCTGTGAGGGGTGAGGCAAAGGTGATCCAGCAGCCTCAGCTCCCTACCCTGGATTGGCCACTGCAGTTCTATTTTAATCTATTTTATAAATTGTGGTTCAGTCACAAGAGTTAATATGTAAACAGATTCCACTGCTAAAAATGTTTGAGTATATTGTAGGAAGTTATACACAGATGATCTGTGATCTAAAAAACATAGGGACATTAGGAAATTTTTACAGAAGGATAAATGCATATTCCAAGTATGTTTACATTCTTCTTCGAGCTGAAGGGCCTATGCATGTTGTTGGCAACACGAACGGGTGAAGTGCCTATCCTTACATAGTTCAAAAGCCATGGAAAAAAGCCCCACAAATTGAGCCACCGTGTTTCTGGCCTTCCACATTTCAAGATTCAAGATGAAAGAAGTGTTGCGCTTTTTCTGTTTCTTAGCCTTGACTGCCCATTCCCTGATAAAATAAGTCTGGCTTGAACTCTCCTTTCGGCCAGAAAAATTTCTGCCTCCCACCCCGCCTTTTTTGAGTTTCTAGAGCAGGTCATGTAAAGAGAGCTGGAAGGACGATATGATTTTACCAGTGTTTTATGGCGTGTTTGTCATACTCCAGTTCCTTATTTACACACTTGCCGCGGGGAGGAGGAAGGAGGTGCCTGTGATGATCACTGTTACCATTGTAATTCTACCACACATCCCACTAACCCGAGCTTCCTGTTTTTGCCACCTTTGACAGCCACTTCTGCCTCCCCACCCTGCAGGTCCATTCTTCTCTCCATCTGTTCATTTGACACCCGTGACACTCATCAGGCATTTGTTTTTATACCTCTCCAGATTTAAATATTGCTCATTGTTTTTGTGTTTACTTAGACTCACGTCCATCATCAGCCAAGTCACTGCATGCAACATGCTAGACTTTTTCTTTAGTTAGGTTTCCTTTTCCAGGGACCTAGTGGACATTTGAAAGCCCCTAATCATGAATGTTGGCAAAATCTGTCACTGGTTGTGTGAGTGTGTGTGTATGTGTGAGAGATAGAGCGTGAAAGGGAGTCAATTGCCATCTAAAATATCTGCCTACCTTGCACAAGGAAGATATTCACATTTTATATTTATATTTATTCCTTCGTATATACTGTGACATGTTTATATACAAAACTGCCTCAATTGAAATAAAAATAATTAAAACAGGTATTCTAAAATAGTTTCAATTGCAGCATTTTATTTGTCATTAAAAAAATTGCAGTGTGGGCCGTGTATGCTGACATAGCCCCTCTTTGGACGTCTTCTTGTTATTTTAAGCGTGTCTGTACTTTGTATTTCATGTTTTGCTCATAGATTTGATGCTAGCTAACTAAAATCAGGAGGAAAAAAATCTCCAACTTGTGTCATACCATGAATTATTTTTCAAAAGGTGAACATGTTTTTAATCTGTAATAGTGTAATTTATGTTCTAATGAGCAAGGAGTTTTCGAGGATCAGATCAGAGGAGCACTGAGCAGTTGGAACACACACCACATTCCTGAACTTCCCACACAAATGTTTCCATGCACTTCGGCCCGTTCCAAACCTCAGATTTCCTATAACCTCATGAGGAGCCTCCTGCCGCTATTCTTCCCTGATAAGCTCCACGTATATTTACTTTACCGTCTCACCTTCTCCATCAAATGGAATTAGAAGGAAATAAAGGGCTCTTGGCTTTTACAATTTATTATCCTTTAGAGAATTAATGTTTATACTTTTAGCCACAGAAACCTTTATTCAAACAAAACATTACACTGAAGCCAAGAGTGGAAAGCAGCTAAACGCTGGGTTGCTCCAGGTGAATGAGGGTGGGGACCCACAGCCCTGGAGCTGGGCCTTTCCTACCTGACAGCAGCTCCAGGAGAGCTCTTCAGAGCCATACTGAATCTGTTGACTTAGGGGTTCTCAGTTCTGGTCATTAACTAAAATCATCTAAGGAATTTCTTTAAAATGCCCCTGCTTGGAACCCACCCAGATATTGTGATCTAACTTTTATGGGTTAGGGCCCAGACAATTGTTTTTCTTTCCTTTTTTTTTCTTTCAGGGCCCCAGATGTTCGACTGTGCAGCCATGGTTAAGAACTCCTGCTTTTAAGCAGTGCTTCTCAATTCTGAGTGTGAATCAGAATCACCCGGCACTTCCTAAAGCGCAGCTGGCTGTGCCTGCTCCCATAGTTTTTGATTTTGTAGGTCTGGTGTGCAAATGCAAAGCATTTGCATTGCTAATAATTTCCCAGGTGATTTGGGGAATACTTTTTGAGAACCACTGCTTTGGAGAAATGGTGAAATTGGCCAGGATTATATCACTTCTACTAGGGTCTGAGAAAAAAAAAAACACTTCCACTGGATTTGTTCTCTATCATTTTTGAATTAACAAACATAACTCTTATGTCCAATCATGCCTATCACTGAAGATACCAATTATTTTAGGTAGGCATATGAGCTATGGGATTGTGATTCTTTCTCTCAAGCCTCTGCTCCAAAACCTGCCACAGTTTTTTCCTGGACAACTAACTATACTTGCATACATTTTCCAAATGATAAGAATACTAGGATAATAAATCGAAAAGAAGACTTAGCAAAACACACATAAAAACAATTTAAAAATGGGCAAAGGACCTGAATAGATACTTCTCCAAAGAGGATATACAGATGGCTAATAGACCTATGAAAAAATGCTCAAAATCACTAATTATCAAAGAAATGCAAATAAAAACCACAATGAGATACCATCTCATACCAGTCAGAATGGCTATTATCAGTAAATCAACAAACAACAATTGCTGGTGAGATGTGGAAAAAGGGGAATCCTTTTGCACTGTTGGTGGGAATGCAGACTGGTGCAGCAACTGTGGAAAGTATATGGAGATACCTCAAAAAATTAAAAAAAGGATCTGCCTTTTGACCCAATAATCCTACTTCTGGGAATATATATGAAGGAGCCAAAAACACTAATTAGAAAGAATATAAGCACCCCTATGTTCATTGCAGTGTTATTTACAATGGCCAAGATATGTAAGCAGTCAAAGTGTCCATCAGTAGATGAGTGGATAAAACAACTATGGGACATTTACACAATGGAATACTACTTAGCTATAAAAATGAAGAAAATTTTACCATTTGTGATACCATGGATGGACCTGGAAAACATTATGCTAAGTGAAATTAGCCAGTCAGAGAAAGACAAATATTATATGCTTTCACTCATATGTAGAATCTAACAGACAAACTGAACTAACAAGCAAAAGAGAGACAGACTCATAGATGGAGAACAGATGACAGATGACAGATAGGGGGTGGAGGGATGGAACAAAAAGGAAAAAGGACTCATGGACACGGACAGCAGTGGGGTGATTGCTGGGCGGAGAGGGTATAAGGGGACTGAATGGTAATGGAAAAATATAATAAAGATTATATATATATATATTTTTTTTTTAAAAAAGAAGACACTTTAAAATGAAGAAAGGAACCATCACAATAGGGTATGCACAGAAGAAATCATATAAGTCTAAGTGTCATGTTTGGCAACTCAGAGCTGACAAAGGCCTGCATTTGCCTTTAAGGAAGTACCCAAACATCACTGAACTGCTCAGTTGCTTTCTCATCTTTTCCCATGCACTTCTCCTGCCTTTCAGACAGGTAGACAAGATCTAGGGAGAGGGAAAGTGAGATATTTACTTACTGAAAATCATTTTGGAGCAACCTGAGTTGGAAAAGGGTATTAATAATTATCAAAAGTTAGACAAAGTTTTGGAACTCAGATAGACTTCCTGCCAGAATGTTTGCCTCAAGGCATGACAGGTTCACTCACTAGGAATCATAAAGCAGATGAGCTCAAGCTGGAGCTGGGTGTTTACCAGGCACCTCCGTGAACTAGGAGGTTGGGGAGGATAGAACTTATGTCCCAAACTCATGCCATAAACAGGTGTAACAAAGCATGCCCACGTTCCCCTAGTTTCCTGAAATATAACAGAGGCAAGAGTTTGGTAGGGACTGGTTGGCATGGGAATGGTTGGTGTGGACTATTATGAGTTAAATTGCATCTTCCCAAAATTCATGTTGAAGTCCTAGCCACTTTGTTTGTACCATAGAAGACACCTTTCTTGAGAAGTAGGGTTGTTGCAGATGTCATTACTTAAGATGAGGTTGTCAGGGTGGGCCCAACTCCAATATGACTGGTGTCCTTATGAAATGGGGAAATCTGGACAAACACATACAAATAGGCAGACTGCCATATTAAGATGAAAGCAAAGACTGGGTGACGCTTTCACAAGCCAAGGAACCAACCCTGCTGACAACTTGAACCAGCCTGCAAAACTATGAGACTGTAGATTTCTGTTGTTTTATCCACTGAATCTGTAGTAATTTGTAATGGCAACTCTAGCAACCTAATATACTGGGCTAGAATAACATGTCAGATAACTGTGCTGTGGGGGAAGTCCCATGCAGCCCCTCCCAGAGAACTCAAGCACCTCAAGAGGAAGCCAACATTGGATGAGGCACAGAAAGCCAGTCTTGACCACCCAGAGAAGAAGCAACACCAGCAGGTACAGGTGCACAGGAGCAGACAGTAAAGGCATGAGACAATAATAAGCAGTTGTCCCTTACTTCCTGCCTGCTTGTCATAGTCATGGTTTCTGGGTCTGGAAGAGGGAACAGGAAAGGGTTGTGGAGGCCAGCCTCATCACTTGCCCCAGTTCATGGCTGCTGGGGGTAGGATGGCGGGGAAGTAAAAGATGAGATCTAAATTACTTGATCTGGAAGTTTGAAGCACAATTGAATTTTAGTAATCCAAAGGGACAGAAAAGTCATAAACTTTACTCAGACATTACTAAGGTGTGGAAAAGGGAGAACAAGAATAACAGTGAGAAATTGTGACCAGAGAAAAATAAGGTTTTCTTGACTATATCCTACTGAGACTTACTGGAACTTCTCAAAAATGGGTAGTGATAATAATAACACAACAATAATACATAGCTAATACTTATTTTGCACTTAAAATTATATTCTGGGATAAATGTCTTATATGCATTATGCCAATTAATTCCTACAGAGTCCCAGTGAGATAGGAGATACAATTATTATATATTAAGAAACTGGGTCCCAAAGAGGAAACCTGTATGTGGTCAGTCAGCCAGCAAGGGTTAAAAGCCAGGATTTGAACTTCTGCCAAGAGATCCACAAATGCCTGAATTCCCAATGGTATTATACTGTCCCCACTTGATTTGTTCCTGAACCCCAGCAGGCCTTCCACCCAGAAGTAAGCTCTTCTCACCACTTTCCATTAAATGCTCACTCAGGATTACTGCGGCACCTTTCATGACATGCAACTGAAAGATATAGCTCCTCTAAATGTAAACAATCTTCAAATATTGGGATGGATTTTATTCTCCTTCAGAGTTTCTGAAAGCAAATGCCCAACTTTACTATTTCCTCTGAAAAGTCATAATCCTAATTTTAAGAACTAAGTCATCAACCCACCCTAATTCTGGTTACTATGACCGTAGTCACAACTCAACACTTCATAGGACAATGTTACAATACACTGATGGGAAAGATATGATCATCACCCATGTTAAGAAAAATAAGTCAGGAGTTCTGGCCAAGAGGGAGGTGTAGGCAGAAATTCTTTACTTCCTTGAACAACCAAGAGAAGGATAACAATCAATTTTAAAACAAAAGATAACTGGAACTGCCAGAAAAATCAAACTTCATGGAAGTCCAACAACCAGAGAGTTAAAGAAACATTCATCCAGACTGGTAGGAGGGGTGGAGATGGGGGCAGAGAGGACATGTGGCAAGGCAAGGTGGCAGGCCATGGGGCCAGGGTGATTCCACATTCATAGGCTGATAAGCTGGGAGGAACAACTGGGGGAGTGAGACAGATTGCTGAAACTTTCAGTGTGGGAAATGAAAGGCTCAAAATCTCTGGCTATAAAAATCTGTGGTGGTTGCAGCATCAGAAGAAACTCCCAGTCTTGGGAAAGTGGAAAGAACAAGCGGCATTATTGTCTCTCTGATCCCTCTCACCACAATGCAGCAAAGAGGGTTTCCCGGCCCTGGTGAATACCTAAAGGTCCAGTCCTTACAACTTAATAGGTGCACCAAAACAAAGAAATATGGCCCAAGTGAAAGAACATATCAAAACTCCAGAAAAAGAATTAAGTGACAATGAGATAGACAACCTATCTGATGCAGAATTCAAAACAGTGGTAATCAGGATGCTCACAGAATTGATTGAGTTCAATTGCAAAATGAAGGAAGAAATGAAGGCTATACAAAGTGAAATAAGGGAAAATATAAAGGGAACCAACAGTGAAGGGAAGGAAATCAAGACTCAAATCAACAATTTGGAACAAAAGGAGAAATAAACATCCAACTGGACAGAATGAAGAAACAAGAATTCAAAAAAATGAGGAGAGGCTTAGGAACCTCTGGGGCAATTTTAAATGCTCCAACATCTGAATCATAGGGGTGCCATAAAGAGATGTGGAAGAGCAAGGAATTGAAAACTTATTTAAAAAATATAATGAAGGAAACCTTCTCCAATCTGGTGAAGGAAACAGACTTCCAGGAAGTCCAGGAAGCCCAGAGAGTCCCAAAGAAATTGGACCCAAAGAGGAACACACCAAGACATATCATAATTAAGTTACCCAATATTAAAGATAAGGAGAGAATCTTAAAAGCAGCAAGAAGAAAGGAGAGAGTTACCTACAAAGGAATTCCCATAAGGCTATCAGCTGATTTCTCAAAAGAAACCTTACAGGCAAGAAGGGGCTGGAAAGTATTCAAAGTCATGGAAGGCAAGGATCTACATCCAAGATTACTCTATCCAGCAAAGCTCTTATTTAGAATGGAAGGGTAGATAAAGTGCTTCCTAGATAAGATTAATTTAAAGGAGTTCATCATCACCAAGCCCTTATTATATGAAATGTTAAAGGGACTTATCTAAGAAATAGAAGGCAATCAAAAACTATGAACAGTAAAATGACAACGAAATCACAACCATCAGCCGAACCTAAAAAACAAAAACAAAAACTAAGCAATGAGAACAGGAACAGAATCACAGAAATGGAGATCACATGGAGGGTTATCAGTTGGGGGTGGGGGGAAGAATGAGGGGAAAATTTTCAGGGAATAAGAAACATAATAGGTAGACACAAAATAGACAAGGGTAGGTTAAGAATAGTACAGGAAATGGAGAAGCCAAATCACTTACATGTACAACCAGTGGATATGAACTAAGGGGGTGGAACGCTGTAGAGTAGAGTGGTACAGGGAAGAGGAGTAGAAAGGGGAGAAAAAAATAGGGACAACTGTACTAGCATAATCAATAAAATATACTTAATAAAGAAATATAAGTCAGAAAGTAACATTGGCTCCAATTAATTCCAATAGAAAGAAATAAAAACATTAACAATGGTTATTTCTGGCTGATAATATAAAGCAACTCACATTTTATTTTTTATCCCTCTGAATGTTCCAATTTTCTTACAATGAGCATGTATTTCTTTTTTTTACCGGAAAAATATATTGCTGGAAGCTGCTGCATGCACTGCCAAGTGCTTCAGCATAACAACATGGTTGCCTCCCTGAATTTCAGTGGCTAGATAGGAAAACATTTCCTGGTCTCATCAATATTATTATAACACATTTTATCCTCAACAATTATATTTCTGCCCCTTTCCATCATTTTCAAAACACTGCATCTCCATTGCTTCTGTTTTTATTGGTGTGGTCATACAGTACATGATGATTGAGAATGCTAAAGGAGAGGTTGTGGCTTTTATTTCATTTATGGTGAACCAGCAAAAACAAAATTGATGATTTTTCCTTATGCATAAAGCATCCTTCATTGTGCAATTGGTTATGAAATATTCTCAAATTCCATTCCAAGCCCTACCTCCTGTGCTGAAATTTATAAGAAAGGGAATTATCTGAAAGCTCAGAATGGAATAAAATTACTGAGCAAAAATGGATTTGCTGACCAACAAGACCAATTTTCTCGTTTTACAGTTGAGGGAATAAATGTCAGAGTAACTTGCCCACAGTGATTCACCCAGCAAACCACGGAGCCTAGGCTAGAAATGCAGCCTAATTGTGTAAAAATGAGGGTCCTCTGGGTGAAAACTTATTTTATCAGCTGATTTCAAGGGTCTTCCTAAAGGAGACATTGTTTTGCCTTAAGAAGATACCTCAGTATCTGCTTGTGGCTCAGGCTGAAGCCTCCAGGCAACAGTAGTTGGGAGAAAGAGCCATCCTGCTGCGTATAAAAAAATGAATGTGGTTTAAGCGTGGGAGCTGGAGCCCATTTGGCTGAAATGGCCAAGGAGATTTTAAGAACAGAGATGTCTAATGTTTGGTTTTATGCCATGCCAACGATGGAACTACTATAAGCTATAGAGTAAACTAGGATCAAGAAATCACAGAGGGGAAATATCAACCACTGGTTAATTACAGCAGTAATGGGGAGGATTTTGAGTTTCCCATGGGGCAAATAATGGAGTTATGATGCAGTCATCTCTGCAATTTTTAGGACAAGGTGTCCCCTGTTGATAGATGAGGTATATAGTATAAGAGCTATCAGCTATCACACAATCTTTTATGTGTCAGGCACTGCAACTTTTAATACATTATTTGTAATACTTAGAGCATTTATACAAAGTAGTTTTTATTATTCCTTATTTATAGATTAGGATACACAGACTTAGAGAAATGCATAATTAGATGCCAATGTTACCTCCGCGTACCAGCTGGGGGTCCTGGGCAAGCCATTTAACCTCTGAGTGTCTGTTTCCTCACCGAGGAGATGCTAATCTTACCTGTGGTTAAGAATTAACATTTAAACTAACTGCTATGCAAAACACCTAGCACAGTGTCTTAAATTTAGAAGATGTTCAATACATGTATCAATAAATAAAAATTAGGGCAATATAAACATAAGTTTGGAAATTTTTCTTAAAAGTTGAAATAGTTAAGGGAATAAAACACAATGCACTCTCTAATCATTCTTTTTCCCCGCCTTTGGTTAAATTCCTTTATTAATTTTTATTTTTATTTTATTTTTTCCATTACCAGTTAACCTTATACCTCCCTCTATGAGTCATTTTTTTCTTTTTGCTCAGTCCCTCATCCTCCTAACCCCCGTCTTTACCTGTCATCCTGCTCTCCATCTGTGAGCCTGTCTCTATTTTCCTTTAGTTCAGTGTGTTCATTAGATTCCACCTGTGAGTGAAATCATGTGGTGTTTGTCTTTCCCTGACCGGTTTATTTCGTCAACATAATATTGTCCAGGTCCATCCATGCTGTCGCGAAGGGTAAAATTTTCTTCTTTTTTTACAGTCGAGTAGAACTTCATTTGGTAAGTATCCCATATTTGTTTCATCAGCTAATCTAATGGTGGACTTTGGGCTGCTTCCAAGTCTTGGCGATTGTAAAATAAAGCTGAAGTGAACACAGGCGTGTTTATGTTCTTTTGAAGTAGTGTTTCGGGTTCCTTTGGGTATATTACCAGAAGTGGGATCGCTGGGTCAAAAGGCAGATCCATTTTTCACTTTTTGAGGTATCTCCATACTGCTTTCCACAGTGGCTGCACCAGTCTGCATTCCCATCAACAGTGCAAAAGTGAAAAGTACTGCATTTTCCACATCTTCACCAGCACTTGTTGTTTATTGATTTATTGACGATAGCCATTCTAAAAGGTGTAAGATGCTATCTCATTGTGCATCTTTCTGATGATTAATGATGTTGAGCATACTCTCATGTGTGTATTGGCCATCTGTACATGCTACCTAATATGAAACGATATTATAAGTACACAGTAATGAAAACAGCATGGTACTTGCATAAAAACAGACACATAGATCAGTGGAGCAAAATAGGGAGCCCAGAAATAAATCCATACCTTTATAGTCAATTAATAGTCAACAGAGGAAGCAAGCACATAAAATGGACTAAAGATAGCTTATTCAATAAATGGTGTTGGGAAAATCATACAGAAAAATGACACTAGACCACCTTCTTACACCGTACACCGGAATAAATTCAAAATGGATTAAAGACTTAAATGTTAGACCCAAAACCATAAAAATTGTAGCAGAAAAGATAGGCAGCAAAGTCTCGGACATTGCTTGTAGCAATATTTTACTGCATACATCTCCCCAGGAAAGGGTCACAAACGAAAAAATAAACAAATTGGTCTATTAGTTCTTATTTACAATCTACAAACTGAGGTATCCTATTCTGACATGATGCCAACACATTTTCTTCTATTCCTAATTTGCTAAAGATTGGGATTACAAAAAACTTGATAATATTCAATATTCTTACTTCCTACTCTTGTTCCTTTTCACTCTCTTCTTTACTTTTTCTTAAAAATATTTTATTTATTTATTTTTAGAGAGAGGGAAAGGGAGGGAGGAACAGAGGGAGGAATACGCTAGAGAAACATCAATCAATAACCTCACACGCCCCTAACTGGGGACTAAACTTGCAACCCAGGTATATGCCCTGGCTGGGAATTGAATCAGCGATGTTTCACTTTGCAGGATGAAGCCCAATCCACCAAGCCACACCAGTCAGGGCTGTTCTTCTCTTTTAAATCTTTTTGACATTAGACAATGGTTTTAAATAAAATGCATATTATATCATAACTCAAAACAGGTCCCCTGGTCTGTACACCTTGCTGGGAGATGTAAGGGTCATATTGTGTACAGCTAAAGTGTAAACTCCCTGAAAGTAGAGATTTTTGTTGTTGTTGTTGTTCACTGATGTCTTTCATGTGCCTAGGACAGTGCTTGGCATATAGGAGACCTTTAGAAAGTATTGATGGAACTAGTGAAAAAGTTTCTTAAAAATTCATCTTATTAATTCTTTTTTTATTATGCCACAGAATTGTGCTGCTAGAAATAATTGTGGCTTTAAAAGATTTTTTTCTGCTGGTGGGGCTCAGAGTGGTTTGTAGTAGAACCTCTGTGGATAATGGGGAGGCTGGATGCTCCTGCTAGGACTGGGGGTGGAGAAAAGTCACTGCCTGCTCAAACTCTGGTCCCAAATACAGGCAAAGGGCACCTCAATCTCTAAGGCGTTAGTGGCACATTGTAGCTTTAGCTCCTGGATGAGGTAACGGAAGTGTAGCTATAGCAAAGAAGTTATAAAACTGAGTGCAGAAGTCTTTATACCATTAATGGCTTTCTTGCCTACTCATCACATGGCCTCCCTGTTTATTTCATAACAATTGCTTGAACTCATGGGCATTCAATAGCCTGCCTGCTTTATTTGTATATAGGAAAGAACAAAACCATAGGAACAGAGTACTGATTTCCTTCCTTCCTCTCTCCCTTCCTCCCTCCCTTCCTTCCTTCCTTCCTTCCTTCCTTCCTTCCTCCTTCCCTCCCTCCCTCCCTTCCTTCCTTCCTTCCCTCCCCTACTCTACTGTCCTCCAATGGTTTATTTATTTATTTTTTTTAGTGACCTGGTAATTCTCCCCAGAGGCTACTTTAACTACATTGCTTTCCAAATTAGAAGGGTTTAGCCTGGCTGGTGTAACTCAGTGGATTGAGCACGGGCCTGTGAACCAAAGGGTCCCGGTTCCATTCCCAGTCATGGCACAGGCCTGGGTTGCAGGCCAGGTCCCCAGCAAAGGACATGCAAGAGGCAACCACACAGTGATGTTTCTTTCACTCTCTTTCTCCCTCCACTCCCCTCTCTCTCTAAAAAAAAAAAAAAAAAAAAAAAAAAAAAAAGGTTTTGCTGAAGAATTTCTCTGAGTCTCTCTCTGCACAGGTTAGCTGTAGCACTCTGCCAATCAGAATCCCGATCTGGTGTAATTCATTGGAAACATTTACAAACCTGGCATTCCCAACAGCTCTGCTACCAGTGGTGGTAAAAATTAAAGGGCCCTCACTGCTGCCTTTGCAGCCCCGTCAGCTAGAAACACAGACCTTGACCTCTGACTTTACCTCTCTGTTTGCTCGCTTAGAAGAAAGAAATGCTGGCCCTGGAATTGCTTCCTCAGAAAAGGCAGTCCTCCTGGTAACTAAAAGCCCCACAGGCCCTGATTACACCCTTGTAGGTTTCCAGGAAGGTGAACTGGGAGACTCAAAGCACCTGGACTGTTTGCACAAGCAAGGAGGAGTCCTCTGACAAAGATATCAAATGCTACTGTTAAGAAGTACAACAGAAATCTGGGGCGGG
>PVJI01012566.1:0-20235 GCA_004026765.1 Micronycteris hirsuta | reverse complement strand
AATAATGAATTTTAGAAACTATACACATACAGGTGGGATTACATAAGGATTTGTAGGTAAGAAACAAAGCACAGTAATTTCCAAGTCAAATGTCCTCCAAATATTTCCTCTTTTCTCGCCTCTGTTTTTCATCAACTGGTTGAAGTCACACAGCTGTGGTTCAGGCCCTGGTGCCCCAGATGAATCAGAGATGACAAAGAGGCCCACGATTCTTGGCCAGCCTTATAACCGACTGTTCAGCCATCAACCAGAAATGACGCAGTGTTCTTCTGATTCAGTAATGGTGGCCCGACATGAAGTTAGGACTCAGAAAAATATTAATACTTCATATCATCAGTTTAGATGGTAGGCTACTTGGGGACATTTCTATTACTCAGGCAGAGACTCCTATCTTTCTTTTTATCACCTAAAACATGCAAAAAAATCAATAATAGATAAAGTGACCTTAGTTCTTTAAGTTTTTCCACAAGTGCCTGGATGCTACCATGTTATTTTCCATTATTTAGCCTCCCATATACATACTTCTCTCAGTTCAGGTTGAAAAAATAAAATTTGTTATAAAATGCAAGATAGATAGCATAAATTATTAATGTTTCCCTGAGCCCCAAACTTTAGACATAGTTTTCCTGGCCAGCCATGTGCTAGGTCCTTCAAAGGATACCAATCAGACAGGCCTCCAGTCAATTTAATTTTATTTCATTTTCACTTAAAACAATGGTTAACAGCTTAGATGAGAATCTAACCGGTCTAGAAAACATTAGTAGCTGAACCACTCATTTGTTATGTGTTTTAGAAAATTCCTTATGCATCTTAGAAATTTGAGTCTTAACTTCAAAGACCTGTAAAAAGAGGAAAATAATATTTTACCAGTTGGTTACAAGAAATAAATGAGATAATGTGTGTCAAATGCTTAGTACAGTGCCCAAGCTAAATGGCAGCGGGTTTAACAGTGTGATGTTAGGGCCCTAGGCCTTGATCTAACAATGGGGGATCACAGATGACAATAAAGAAAGCACCAAGAGTCAAGAACATGCTCCACATCCGATGTTTAGAGGAGCATCATTTGTTGAGTCACCTTTCATGGGGCAGTGAGGAGCCAGCCTGCTTCAGAGTGGAGCAGGGGCAGGTGGGGGATGCCAGAGGAAGGACTGGGAGGGGCAGTTCTGCTTCAGAGGGGTGCAGGGCTGGAGAGGTGAAGCTACTTCCTCATCTTACTTGTCGAAGTGCTTTTCCCCAAAGAAGCCAAATAAGAGGGGCCTTAATATTTGGGGAAGATGCAATATCATATCCCCCTGGGCTTCTGTCCACTCACTAGTTTGTCTACCTGCACTTGGCTTCTAATGGAGGAGTAACAGCTAGGAAAGAGACACTGAGATTTCCAAGGAGTGTGGAAGGGGCATTCCATAAGGGCCTCATAACCCCAGTTGGACAGAGGAGCTTGTAGGTCAGGTGAAAATAGAGAGCTGGTGATGTTGGGAGGTCACAGGGAGAATTGGGGCCCTCTGTAGGGAGAGTTTCCCATGGAACAGGCAGTGGATGCGTGGAGAATGGACGCCTTTGAATAGAGTAGGAGAGTGAAGCTCTAAAATAAATGATTGCATCATAAGAATAGCATAAGTCCATGTTAATAACTGTCCCTGAAATTAGCTCTATTACTGGAACTCTCTGTGCAGAAGGAAAAGGGAAGTTTGCTACATTATATTTATGCCATCTTGGAGACAATAAATAGAATGTGAAACATTTTAATCATTTTTGAGGTCCAAATAGGATCAATCCAAAAAAGTGATATCTTTCTTCTGATTTTGTAACATTTATTTTATTCACTTTATGGAATTTCTATAGGCTTAGATCAGTGTTTCTCAACCTTTTAATTTTCTGCTGTATTTTGTTCCCATAAAATCCTTTTCAGTGGCATTTTTCATAATTGTCCCTCCAGCATGAAATCTTAATACTCCAACTATGCTGAGTGTCTTTTTATGCACTCTATGTACATCTTTGTTTTATACATGACAAGAGTAAGAATTTCTTTACCCTTCAAGAACTAATGTTCACCCCTTTGGACTCAATAATGTCCCTGCTGAAAATAGACTAGACTGACAGAAAGACAAGCTCCTAGTCAGGCTGGGCATGGGTTTCCTCATCTCTAAAATTAAGAATTCAATTCATAAAAACATTTCTTATATTCTAGGCATTGTTCCAGGGCCTAGTGACACAAAAAGGAAAGAGCCATGATGCTGTTCTTAAGGAAATGGTTGCTGTGTGTTCTACAGAGAGCATTTCTGGTAGGTGATATCTGTGCCTTCCATAGCAAGATCTGTGATGGACATCGCAGGTCTTGCAATGAAAGTTTCCCTTGGGTGGCTTAATGGAATTTAAACATTTTTTTCTTTTCTGCTTTTACATTTTACCTTTTACCAAAAAGGTAAAAAGTTTATTTTTTTTCAAAAAAGAAATTTCAAAATATTAGAGTTGGGGGGACTGCAGGGAACATCTCACCCAAATTTCCTGGGTCCTCACACAGATACGGAAGAGTCACTGCGGTCGGCCACTTTACTGGCTGTAATTATTCATCGATGCCTTGGTTTTAGTCCCAACTCTGTCGCCAACAAAATGAGTGACCATGGTTGAATTTTTGACCATTTTTTGCTCTCAGTATCCTCACCTATGAAATTTAGAGGGTGAAATAGAGAACTTCCAAAGCTTCTTTCACTAAAAAATCTTAAAATTCTGAGATTTTTTTCTTATGTGCACAATGAAATTGTGCCAGTATTCAAAGATGACGTAACAATTAATTATTTTTTCATAAGATAGAACACCTTCACTTTAGAAATGAAAACTATAAATAAGTCACATTGCATGTGAGCCAACAATACTGACGCTTTATTTCATTTTTCACATATTTCCCTAGATCAGCTGAAATCATTATCTTAGATCTGTCAGTCTTTCTGGATCCTATCTTTTTCTACCTTCAAAAAGCACAATTGAAGAAGTTCTACCAGAACTGATTTATCATGTCTGAACTTTGACTTTGGGTATACCACGTAACATTTTAATTCTTAATTTAACAATCCACAATTTACACTGCTAACTAACGGACAGTAAATTGATTTGCCATTATTAGAAAGTCATTGCCAATAACCTGTTCTGCTCCCTCCTGGATCTCACTGAACTCTATGATATTCTTTAACATCTTCTTTTTGTCTACAGGACTCAGGCCAAGATTGGCTAAATCTTTGTCGTGATTTAGTACTGAATCATTCTGATTACTTTCTGATGTGCTCTCAGACTGAGAATGTCCTCCCCTAGCATTCTGTGCAGAACTGCACATAGCAGCATTCCCTAGTGAAATTCCATCAGTATTTTATGTGATGCCAAAATAAGATCAACACCATAAAATATGCTTTATAATAATCTTACTTGCTTTTCTTTCTCAGCTGTCAGAGATCATACAGATGGTTTGGTGAAAAGACCACATTGACTCCCACAGAGTACCCTTCACATTTCTACTTGATAATAATTTAAAACTTTCATTGCTAATCATTTTTTTTATCATTAAAACAGTTTTGTTTTGAGAAATGGGATAGACATAATTTTCTCAAGATGAGAGATGGTAGCCCTTTCCTGGGGATGTTGGGAAGAAAAGATTCATCACAGCCCACATATTCTCTGTGGGCTTAACTTCAGTTTAGAATATTGTGGGGAATGGAAAAGAAAGTTAGCGTCATCAGAGGGAAACTGATTTCCTAAGATACTGTTGACTGATAGCACTTCCTGCGATGATAGATATAGTCTATCTGTGCTAGGAAGTGCTGTAGCTTTCGAATGCTTGAAATGGGGCTCTTGTGATTGAGGAAATACATGTTTAAGTTTATTAACTTATATTAATTTAAACTGAAAGAGCCACATGTGGCTAGTGGCCTCCATGTTGACAGCACAGCCCCAGGAAGCAATGTGACTAGTATCGGGCGCCCAGAGACCAGTCGAAGGTTAAGCACGCGTCTCTAGTCCACTATTTAATTACTGTGTCCCTGGGGAATCTTTCTGTCTCCCCTTAATAACAGAGAGACAATCACTGTACCTGCTTCTTAGGCTGTTGTTGTGTGTAAAAACATAATTAATGCAAAGCGCTTGACATGGTACCTTTTACATTATACTTGATATACATGTTAGGCATTATTTTAATTATTTTTAAGAGGTATGGTGTAGTCACTTGAGTTAGGAAACTGAATTAATATATTTTCTCCCACAAGAACATTGTCAGTTCTGTAATAACTGAGGGGGTGGAAAGTCCTCCCTAAGTGAACTTGGGAATCAGGGACGTAAGCTTCCTGAAGTTAGTATTATTCCCTCTGAACACTCTTTGCTTCTTCTCAACATTGTCCTCTGTCATTGTCCAACATTTAAGAATGTGGAAGTTCTTCATAGGTCACTTAGTTGGCAATGGTCAAACTACTTCTAATCTTAACTTATGTCCCCTGTAAGGCATTTGTGGAAATGAATAGGCTTCTGTGGAGAAATCTTCAAATGTCAACTCAATGAACAACCACCACCTTTGTGGGCCATTTTGGGCAGAGCTCGTGTCTGTGTCCCTTGCTGTGTGCTGCCAGTTCTTTCTAGTCTCAGCCAGCGACCAGCGGTCACTGAGTGCGCGACCGTGTTAACAGGGGTGGTCTCAGGGTGGCGTGACTAATTGAGAAAGAAAAATTTACTTTCTTATTGACCAATATGAGTCAGCTAGCATTCATCTAAGCCTTTCAAACATGCACTATAAAATTAAATTACATAAATCTTGCCTTGGAAAGCAGTTCAGGAATTTAAGCACATTTATGTATCAGTGGGTTGTTACTGAATGTCCATGGATGTGCTTCTAGCATCTATGTTAATTGAAAATAAATTAATAATAAGTGATATAAAAATGATGTTGACCCAAGATGCATTATTTTTTTCCTCATGAGAAACAGATTTGGACTTATTTTATACTTCCTTTTTGCTTTTCATTTTTCTATTCTGTCAACAAAAATGGAAAAGGATGTTAGGACTTTTCTCTACTTTTCCTCCACCTTTCCTCCAGAATAAAAGCTGACTTCTTTATCTTGCACCCAGCTCCAAATTATACAGGGTCTGATGGCCACTACAACTGTGCCCATTTCCCTTCAGGAGCACGTGAATGTACGTGTCCCAACGTTCATTTGGAGCTGAGTGCCCCCCAAGTCCCGCTATGCTTTCACTACATCTAAGCTCACAAGCGAGAGTGCTGGAGTACCATGAACAATAAAAAAAATAAACCCTGAACTGTCTGGCTGAACATGCTGTCCTTCTGCAGAAGATAATTTACAGTTTGTTTTCTTTTTCTTGCTAAACTACCACACTCTACCTTTTGACCTTGTTTTTTTTCTTTTTCTTTTTTAAATAGGAACGTGGCCATTCATACCATTCTCTATTTTCCTAGTGATTCTCCCTGATAATGAGAAAATATAATCCCAATAACAATCAATTAAAGATTTTCATTAATTTTCCATCTGAGAACATTTTAATAGACTGATTGCTTTGACTGTTTTTGTTTTAATTTGTGAAACAACAGGCTTCTTAAATCATGATTTCTAATATTTTCCTAGGAATAATACCACACTAAAATCCTAATTAGTCCCTTAAACTTTATAGACATTATTTTATTTTTATTTCTGATGCCAGTTTAGCACAAAGTACCTTTGCACTAATTTACCTTTGGAATTTTACTTTTTTATCTTTGAGGTTAGGCTTTGAGGTTTATGGAGAAAATGTACAAGGGAGGGCAACTGTTATATCAATCATATTTAATCAGGCCCTTTTCTCAGAGTTATTAGCTTCTGAAAGTGAAAAGGATGTCTAAACTAAAATAACAACTGTTATCTAAAATTAAAAAAATACAAACATTTGACTGCAGATTGCCTGACAAAGAATTTCTTTCTTATAACAAGGATATGGTTCACTTTTCTATTAGAATTTTAGTTTGCAATAGAAGTGGTATGTTATCATTTAGAAACACAGACTAACTTATTCTGCTATCATTTCAAAATTGTTAGAACACAAGGTTGGAAAGGAGGGCTTTGTCTGGTTTATTTTTATTTCTTTTGTCCTTTTCAAGATACTTGAGACTAGTGCTATCTCCCTGCAGCTGTCCCAATGGGATATTTAAATAAATCAGTTTGACTCTATTAATATACTGTATTGATCCACAATTCATCTAATTGTTGAGAGGATATTAATGGATTCCATTAGTCCATTTTCTAATTTCCACATGTTCTGAGGACCATAAATCTTTAGGTAGTCTACTTGTAAGAAAGAGCCAATTCCAATGGAACCAGCTGAAAATAGAACAAAGGATAGATAGTGCTAGTCATTTTATTTATGAAAGTAAGGTCTATTCAAATATTCTTCAAGTATCTCTCCTGCAGATAGCAATTTATTTTAAGAAAAGAAACAACTGATAGCAGTATATTTACATATACAAACTTGTAAATGCAAATTCACACAGTATCTTTCCTGTAACTCAAGGAGTTATCATCTTTATTCCAATTGACTGCCAGCACTTCTACTTGTGATTGTTACACTAATTTCAGTGTTCTCTATAAGAGATTGTTTTTCCTATGCAACTAAGACAATGAGGACTGCTTGTTAACATTATTGTAAGTAAATGAGAAAATATTTGTTAAATGACTAGCACATTGCCTAGAATACACAATATCTACTGAACAAACAAGTATTATTATCAAGACTTCTTTATCATCTCTAGTAATTTAGACAATGGTGGCTGGAGTTGTAAACAGGTGCCTTCTGTCACTCTTCTTTCAGAGAATGCTCCCACTGTTTGTCTGAAGACAACAAACAATGGGAAACAAGATAGAATCTTAACTCCAGAGCAGAACTGATGGAATTTTTGGCTAAACAACACTGAATCCACCCATGCTGAGTAACAGGACCTGGAAACTTGTAGGTCAAAGTGCTGGAGTTGGCCCAGTTGATGCCTTTATGATCAGAGCAGGAGCCCAATTCCACAGAGAGGAAAGAATTTGCTGCAGGTTTCAAAGGCACTGAGTTCAATTCGCCAGGAGTACGGTTGAGATTTGTCATGTGTCACCAGTCCCATCCTCTTTCCAACCTGTTCCATGCTTCCTCCTCAGTAAAAGCTAATTTAGGAATCATACATCTCTGAGCACCTGACATGTGTGAAATACTGAGGCTTGTTGTTGTGGAAGATGTGAAGATGAACAAGAGTTTGGCCTTAAAAACTCCATGTTTATATGAGGCTTCCTGTGTCCCAATCTCTATGTGGTGTAACATATAAACAGCTGTACTGAGTGGTTTTTTAAAGAATATTTAAATTTTGAAGATTCCTTAAAAGGGTTTTAGACAACACATACACATATTAGGAATCTTCTCCCCTTTTCAGGTTTCCCACTCACAGTAGGCATTAAATGTCCTCGCCGCCCTCTCACGACAGAACCCCTCACTGCTACTGTGCCCCTCCTTCATCACCATCTCCCCTCCGTACATGGTTTTCAGAAAGAAAGAAAGAAAGAAAGAAAATAGAAGGTAATCTTCATATGCACTGCTCTCGTATCTTCCTGAACTCTTTTCAAATACTTGTAGAAAAAAAAATGTTTTTCTACCTTGTAACATAGACTGTAAAAAAGAAGGATAAATTTTTGGCAACAAGAGATCATCGAAAAAGCTGGATTATTGATTATTTATGGTCATGGAGGATGCTGTTACTAAATATTCTGATCATGACCTTAATGAACAAGTTCATTATAGACAGTCACCTGACTATGGCTGAATTACAAAGGCTCCTCATACTTTCCTCCCTGAAGCTTTATGATAACACAATTAGAGAAAGGAAGACCTGTGAGTTACTAGAGTTTCCAGTGCATTCCGGTGTCTGAAATAGAGAACATGGGATTCTCTTAACAGTACGCACAAGAATTTCTCTTACATGAAGGAAAATTTTGAAATTTTCCTTTTTGAAATGTTATTGATATGCCTGCTTGGGTTACAGCTATAATCCCAAAGGAACTAGAGATGAAGAATCATCCATTCTGTACGAGATGAGAGGAAGACTTGGTGCTTCTGGAGGGCAGAGAAGAGGAAGAACGGAGGAAGGTATGTAGGGCCATTGAAAGAGTGTGATCACAGGCTCCCTACGACTCACAAATTCTTGGGACATTTTATGTCTCCTGCAAAGCCATCCCACATTTCTTTATCAACAAAATAAATCATCCCATGCCTCATGGACCGAAGTCTTCTAGCAAGAAATAACAGTTTGTTATCCTAAAACACCACTGACCCTAATATGTGAAGTAAGCTAAAGCTAGACATCTGATTAGCTGTCTACTACAGTAAGGATAATAGGAATTTAGTTTAACTGTTAACCTAACCAGCAAAGTAACCAAGATTCTCATTTCATTCTATTTTCTGCCAAACATGTATGCTGAGTCTTCTGGCCTCCAAGCTATCTTAAAAGTTACCTGAGTGTTCTTATGTCTTTTTAACAGTTTTCTCCTCGTCTTTTATGGATGTTGTTCCTGTGATTTAAGTAGTATTTTCGAGCTCACTTTTCTGGGCGTTTCTCATCAGTATTTTCATAACACCTGCTACCACCGTTTTGTCACAAGAAGTCCCACACAAAGTGCTAAGACTACAAAATAAGATGCAGAGTTCTTTTTACTGTGAACGGTTATTAACATGTCAATCTGCTCTGGGAGCACTTCTATGGGCGTCGCTTTATAATTTCCATCTTCTCTAGAACTATCATAGCTTTCAGTAAATATTTATTGAATTGAGTTGCTGAATGTTTATGAAACTTACAAACAATTTAGAGGCAATCCATCAAGTAAATTATAGTTACATAGAACTAAAAGGTAAGTTACTACTACCCTCCAGTTACTAAGGGGCTTGTTTTAAGCAACCAATGATTGAACACACTTTACATGCCAGGTTCTTTACATACATGAACTAATTTAATGTTATCCGTAACCACAAAAGTAAATATTATTCTATGGATGTGGACACTGAGGCTCAAAGAATACTGTAATTTGCCAAGTGTAGGAGAGGTAATATGCAGCTACTGAGTTCAAATGTCATGTTTTTCACACTTAATAGCCTCTGCAGCCTACCACCAGACCCTGGCCATACTCACAACGTACAAACAGGTGCATGTAGTAAGTAGAAGTAAATCCTAAGAAAAATTACAATGAAGATAAGACTTTTTGAACTGTGTTATTTCTATAATGATAAAGATTATAAAAATAAGATACTCTGAAGAGTCATTTCAGGCAAATTCAGAATCTGTAGATGTTTACGTATCATTAACGTTTTCAGAGTTTTAGCTGATTTTTTTTAGAGATTTTATTTATTTATTTTTAGAGAGAGGAGAAGAAAGGGAGAAAGAGCAATGTATGGTTGCCTCTCACATGGCCCTCACTGGGGACCTGGCCCGCAACCCAGGCATGTGCCCCGACTGGGAATCGAACCGGAACCCTCTGGTTCCCAGCCCGCGCTCAATCCACTGAGCTACACCAGCCGGGCCGTTTTCAGAGTTTTAATATGTGTGGGGCATTCCATGGACTCCACCTCGTATAGAGGTGTGTGTGGTGTTGCCTAGGACAGTGCAGGGACCTTAGCTCTCGCTGCTGTAATGTGCACCCCACCCAGACTCCTCTGCTCACAAAGGAAACTAGGTTTACTTTATAGAGGTGGAGAAACACATCAAAAAATTCCATTGTATATTTGTAGATTTTCTGGGCTCCAGAGCTTAAATTCAATTGGTTTCCAAATACACACACACACACACACACACACACACATGTACATATATGCACACCTGTACAAACAGATATGAAAATGTAGACACACGTACATATATGTACATGTACATATAGGTATACATGTGCATATATGTGTGTATATATATTCCATTTGAAAATTTAATTAGGACTTAGTTATTTGTTTAAACTTAAATCAAATCTCTCCTGAAAAGTACCCCATCCAGGAGCTGAAAGTTGAGTACTCATGAGATCACATTTTTGAATTTCAAAATTATGTAAATGAGAAGCGGAATTCCCAGTTGCATGTTGGGGCTTTGGGATGATACGGCAAGAAAACTCTAATAGGCATCATATTTTATTGAGAGAACAAAGCACATTTGTCCCATCTGTTATTATTTGTTAATGAAAATGTGTAGGATATTTAGGCAAGTGACTTCTTAGCCTCCAGGGTAACATCAAAGTCAGGAATTCTGTACCTTGATTAACAGTAAAATTTCCCTTCCTTCCTTCCTCCCTTCCTTCCTTCCTCCCTCCCTCCCTCCCTCCCTCCCTCCTTTTGTTTTTCTTCTATGCCTTTAACACTCTTTTCTCTCCATTGTCACTGACATGTGAACTTGATGTTCCATCCAAAGAGGTTCATAGTAAATGCAATTGGGACTATTTCAGTTGAGTTATTCTGGAAAAGACATTCCCTTCCAGGTCTCTTATGATGAAAGAAAACATACCAGTTGTAAACATAGTGTTATTGTCTGAGTGCTTCTCCCCAAAGTTATGTTCATTGGCCAGTCACTCTTTCACCAGCCATTATTGGGAGAGTAGTAAGAATAAGTTTTATTTATTCTTTAAACCAATATTTCCATTCTGCTTTATCATGGCAAATATATTTCCTTAAAATTCTCACAGGTTTATTTCTAGATAATGGTTAGTTTCTGCCCCTATTCAAACATTTTCAGAATTGGTTAGTAGAGAAAAACTCAATGAACAGAGTGATTGATACGGGTATAAAAACATGATCAGCTCCTGTTCCTTCTTAGTGGCAAGGTATGCATGCTCTTGAACTGTTTTCACCCGTCTTTATCTTGAAGATTTAAAAACATCCTACTATATTTCAAAAATCTAATATGCTATCAATTGTAAGATGTGCCATCATTTTATGACAATGAGAGAGATAAATGCTGCCAAATAAGCTTAGACACACTATCAATTATAAGACATACCCAAATTTGAGAGACATTAAAATGTAAAACTCTTTGGATCTGAGAATGAATTAATACTGTATTTCTTTTTATTAGAAATTTGAACTCTCAAAAGAAAAATCCAGAGCACATCACTTTTACTTGATTTGGTGGGTCATGCTTAATTTTATGCATTTTAATATATGACTGAAGTAGTAGGTATCAAAATTTAACAACCAATAAATTTAATATGGATGAAGCTCTGCTGTGAATGAAAGGAAGCAGCAGAACATAAATTGCTCTCAGAACTTTCAGTATATTTAGCAGGATATTATTCTAACTTTAGATAAATGTGTTTTGTAATATGAAAAAATGCAGAGATGTGGATCTGGAAACCTTTATAGCTATGAAGCATTACTAATTACAATAAAATGTGAGGCAGTCCTGTCCATAAAAAAATGAATTCCAAAGAAATAATTGTTTTATGACATCTATTCCATGGATAAGATAGATAAGACATTTGTGAAACATGTGATTTCTGCATCAGCATGACAAAATTATCTTATTTATTCTATTCAATAGCTGTGGCCTATCTGAAAAAAATATTTATAAGCATACCCAACCTTCTGCTGCATAAATTATTTTGTGGAAGAAAATGAAGAAATTTCCAAACAACATAAACTTTTTGAAGTTGCTAAGGTACTGTTAAGTAAATCATGCCCCACAGCCCCAAATGGTACCTAGTAGCCAGGAAGACTTTAATGCACCTTTCAAAGTGCCTAATTTACTCCCAGGGAGTAACGAACTAGTGGACAGGTCCTGGATGATAAATTGCACATTGAGATGCATTTTCTCAAGTGAATTGGGCTCAGTGATGTCTAACTACAATTAATGCCCCACATTTATTTCAAACACGTGAAGGCAAGGGTCTACAAATAGTTTCAGAAGTCAAAAACAAGACCATTTCATCTACATAAGTGCAGTAAAGGACAAGACGAATTCAGTCACATAAACTACAATTACTTAAGATCAACTGAACAAAATCTATCCTATGTGTAGCGAGGAAGGATCACTGAACAAGACATACTCAGAATAAAACCTCATCTGAAATACAGCTGCACATTTTGTAATTCTTGGGTGGTCCAGAAGGTCTTCCCTGTAAGAATTTAACCTGTTCAACCTTGTAGAATCTATGATACTTGCCAGGACCAAATCCAAGGTGGTACATGTCTCTAGGCCATGAATGCTGTTGTGTGTATTTACTGAATAATGTCTATTGCAAAGAAATTATAAAGTGCTTTTGCCTTGTGAAAACTTTCCCTTTGTTAGCCTTTATGATCTCAGAGAGATTGCATGAATGTCTGGTATCCTTATTATTGCTTTTTCTTTGGGGAATGATGAAAGAATCTGGAGTAATTGCTGAGTCCTAGGGCACTGAACTCATATGATCCACAATTCTAAGTAGCCTCAAGCAATTAAAACTTAAAACCACACTGACTTTGTATTATCACAATTGTGCTTTCACTGCTTTCTGACTATTTACTCCATTTAGTATCATATTTGAGATTAATATGAACAAATGAAATGCTGTTAGATAGCATTTGAGGACAGATTTCATGGTAAAAGCAGATCATGTTTCTGTTTGCTGATTACTCACATTTTTCCCCTCAGGTGTCCACTCTGTAAGAGATCCCCATCCAGTTACATTCAAGAATGGTCATGGGAGTGACTTACATGTGCTTCAGTACGGAGGTGTTAAGATTTAGTACATGCTTCATCATTTCTCTTTCCTCTTTACCCTAAGACCATCGGGATACCACAGAGAAGCTCCGCAATTGTTGGGCCTCCTGTGTGAAGATAATGATGGAGGAGAGCCACTATCAACCATGAAAGGCTTTAAGCACAAATGATATTTGTTGTTGGAAATCAGTGAGATTTTAAGGTACTTTGTTACTGCAATATAACTTGTCTGATCCTCAGCAGTACAGTGAACATGTCTGGCACATTATAACAGTTTAACAAATGTTTGTTGAATGAATCAATTTCTGGACTTCTGTAGAAAATCATTGTCCATACCACCTACAACCTGAGTGTGATATGTCATAACTGCCTATTGGAGAAATAAGGGCCACAAATCATTATTTCTCTCTAGTTTTACCGCCACCTTCAGGAAAAGTCCTCCACATTTTTCCTTTGAGAATTTTGGAAACATTTCTTCTGCACTTTCTGAAACATTTCTTTCTGATCTTAAAAATTTAGTAATTATACATTTAATTTTTGAAATTACTTTTTAGTTGTATTTATTAATGATCAAATTGTTGACTACATCTCCCCCCTTCCAAATGTATTTTTCCCTGTCCTCCTCCTATGAAATTCAGGAGTGAAATAAGGTGAGTGGAATGGTTTAAAGAACTAAGATAAGCTGAGATCTTATCATGACTCCTTTGGGAATATATAAGGTAATAAAACTCCACAAAGTTGTTTTTACTGGCAAATATTCAAATACCAGCCTTTGGCTTAGAGCTTCACCAGTCAAAAGTTGGCAAGGCAAACTTCTGTGCAGGGTCTGTGAGGAGAAGTCCCTAAGCCGAGTTAGGGAACTTGCCAGTCTGAGCATGAATTTTATTAGAGTCGCTTTAAAGATCTAGTAACAAAGGTCCTAAGTAGGTTCCTTTAATTCTGCCTAAGGCGATTTATAAACACAAAGGTCAAGCTCAAAATCACAGACGTTGTATCTGGGAGGGCTGAGAAATAAGCAGCTACTGTGCAAGCATCTTCATTCTTTTCCCAAGGCAGGCATGAGTAATCCATCTAGGATTTTCATGATATGCCCACACTAGGTTTCAAATCCTTTTTATGATACACTCTAGGCAATTCATAACAAATGATTGGAGTTCATATGAAATGAAACTATATAGGATACTTAACCCACTGGTTTTCCAGGTGAGGGAACTAAGACCCCTAAAGGGAGGTAGGAAACTAAGCATTCAAAGCATTTTCTGTTTTCAGAGCACACTAGTAGGTATAACAGCACGTGGTCATATAAAAAAGATTCCCATTTGACAGATGAGGAAATTGAGTCTCAGAGACAATAAGTAAACGCACAAGCTTACGGTTCTTACTAGCTACCGATGTACAACTGCAATGCAGTGCTCTTGACCTCTAGTCCAGTACATTACTATATTTTATGCTACCACCAAGATGTAAGGCAATGTTATTCTTTATCTGAAGCAATTAATGAATGACGTTAAAAGAATCCTTCTCAGGTCAATGGCAGCCACTCATCTCCCCAGGAACCAGAAGAAACAGACCCATAAATAATAAACCATGATACATAGTGGCCACCTGGCACCTAAATATTAATAGTGTGCTTGTGAAATACTATTACATAACCATATTAAAGACATTAAATAAATGTCAGAGCCTGAAAAATTACAACTTTGGGTCACTGCTGGCCACTAAATTCTGTGGCCTGGCTATTAGAGCACCAGTTTTAGACATTCCACTGTCCTGGGCTTTTCAGGAAAAATCGTATCTTTCTGGATGATCAAGAGAACAGTTTGAAACCTAACATTTGCAAACTTGCAAACTTCATTACTATTTATGCAGTTTGAGCCACAGTGGCTCTTTAACAATTTCCACTTTTGTAGTTCCTCAGCCTCCCAGGAACTCACTCTGGAGTATTCTGCACAGCACAGCAGAATCATGGTCTTCTGCCTGGATGGAGGACTAGAATTTCACCATCAACAATTCAAATATTTGTTCCCTTCTCCAGCCCCTTGTGGAGAAACTGACTTAGCAAGAGGAAGGTTTTCTGATTAGGAATGTTTTGCAGCTTCTGTCCTAGAGAAATCATATGTGAATTACTTTTGTTAAATTCCTTTCCACTTGTTTTCTATTTAGTTTTTGTTGTATTCCCTCCAGGACACATACATCCCTTCTGTATAGAAAATTCTAATCTGTTTTCAAAATAAATGTTCAATTGGCCAAAAAAATATTAGGGGGAGGGGAGAATGAAGAAGAATCCAGCTAATCTTGATGATATATTTAAGGCTTATTAGAAGCTAAATCTTTCCCCACATCAATATTATCTGACTTCTGTAAAAACAAAGATAACAGATATAATTTTTTTCTATTTCTTGATACAATTTTAAACAAGATGCAGAAAATGCCGCCTACATACCCCTGGACCTCAGCCAGTTTCCAGAACTCTAGATATTTTCCCAGAACCTTCTGCTGCCTTACTGGTAGTCTGCCTTTATAATCTCTAGCATAATTTTCTACTTTTTCTTTTCTAAGCAGAACCACAAGAGTAGGAAGGAAAGTCAGTGGAATGTGGCAAAGCCAGCATAATGAGCCTGATAGGATTTGTGTTGGCAGGAAATCAGAAATCACACTGGCCACAAGAGTTAACCACACCACATGTGGTTTCGTGGTATGTACCTCTCAGTAATTGGTGTCCATAGTGCAACCAAAAGCATTATCATAATTGGCCATGTTCTAATGGGAGATACATTGTTTTAAATGTCATTGTATGTAGTAGCCTTACTTTATAGGCAATTTTTTTTAGCTCTTTCACATTTCAGGACCAGAAAAATAATATCAGCTCCTGACAAATATAAAAATAAGGTTTGCGATTTGACTATAATATATTTTATTCCCTCTAAAAAACATTTGATTATTTATTACAGTAATATACTATATTTTCTGTGGAAGAAGAAAATGAAAATCAACCCTAATCAGATTGCTAAAATATAACCACTGAGATCATTTTGGTTATTTCCTTCTAGTACTTTCCTAAACATTTAATTACATGTCAATAATTGGGAGAATGCTTCATATACAATTTATTTTGTCCTCTCTTATGCCATAATAGGTGTTTCCCCATATCCAATTTAACATAAAAAATAATGCCATCTTTGAGAAAAAAGAAGAAAGTGGTGTTTAAGATGGTCCATGAAGTAGTTTCTGGGGTAATGGAAATAATTCTTTTCTTGAACTGGGTGGTCATTTTAGGGTGTGATGTCCTGATAGCTCATTAAGGACACACTTATGATTTGTACATTTTTCTGCTTTGCATGTTATACTTCAATAAAAAGTTTACTTAATATAAAATCATAAATTAATTATAAAATAAGTCACAATGACGGGACAACATTCCATTATAAGGCTTCACTATGATTGATTAGGCCATTTGTCCATTGTTAGGTAATTTGTTTATCATTTTCTAATATCACAAATAAGGCTGTAATAAATATACTTGTACTTCAATATTCATCTGCATCACATTCACTTGGGAAAGAGTTCTGGAAGTATCAGTTCCTTTCCTGAGGAGAAAGTATGCTATAATGGGGACAGAGGATTAGTGTAAGTAAAATTTCTGTATTGCATTACTGCTAGGTTAAATGCAGTGATAGCTTCACATTCTTACCGCTGCAACCTGGAGGAGATGTGACTGTTAAATTCTGAATGGAATCCCACATGGAACTTGGACAACAGGTGAGATAGTCTTCATCCCAACAAAGATGTACAATTGTCCGTTCAGTTCAAATCAGGAAAGCATTTCTGAGCACCGTGTTCTTGGCAGGACTGCCCTAGACACTAGGAATCAGAGATGACAAAGGTAGAGCCTGCTCTTGTTTAGAAATAAAAGCTTACCCCAGAGGAAACTCTTTTAAATGAGTGTAGACATGAGTATTTTCCCTCATTTCATAGTACCTTTATCTATATATTGGGATAATAATATGCCTGTGGCAAGGACTAAATTAAACAGCATTACAAAGCACTGGCTAGGCATGCTATTCAAAATATTTAACAACCCATTTATACTGGCAGCAACCAATCAGAACAAATGTTGCTTCAGACAAAATGGAATCTGGAGGTAAACTGTCTTCCATTCAAAAGAGTTCTGGCTGCATGTATACATTGGACCCTAGCCCAGGGTAGGTACTGACAATGTCTTGTTTCTGTTTATTTTTTTTTAAGATTTTATTTATTTATTTTTAGAGAGAGGGGACGTGAAGGAGAAAGACAGGGAGAGAAATATTAATGTGTAGTTGCCTCTCGTGTGCCCACTAATGAAGACCTGGCCCACAACCCAGGCATGTGCCCTGACTGGGAATCAAACTGGTGACCCTTTGGTTTGCAGCCCACACTCTATCCACTTTGCTATACCAGCCAGGACCTGTTTTTGGTTTTTTATTCCTTTTTTTCCAGGTAAATTTCTTCAACCTCATATATTGTTTTTAAATAAAGTAATTTGCTTTAAAATATTTTGAGAAAGCAACCCAAGAGTTTTTTGCTCAAAAACTGTTCCTTTAATTTTCACCCAATGGCAGTCATTGGGACCTGTTTTTACTAGTATCTCCTCTATATTCAACTCTTGTCTCTGATGCAGACAGACGCAGCAGCTTGCTGGGAGAAAAAGTACATCATATATTTACTCCTAAAAACTGGTAAGTGAATGAAGGAACTATGTGACAGTTGGAAAGGTAGGGTTAGTCATAGAAATATAGCAAATAAAAAATTTAAAAAAACCTAAACTTGATATTCTGGCAGCAAATTTCAAATCTCTGAGTACCATGAAACTGTTTCAAAGTTGTACCTAATTTACTAATGTCAAAGTATGCATCATCACAGCCCCGGCCAGGGGGTTCAATTGGTTGGAGCATCATCTCATATACTAAAAAGTTGTGGGTTCGATCCCCAGTCAGTGCCTATACCTACATTGTGGTTCAATCGTGGTCAGGGCATGAACAGGAAGCAACCCGTCAATATTTCTCTCTCACACTGATGTTTCTCTCTGTCTCTCACTCCCTTTCTCTCTCTCTAAAAAGTCAATAAAACATATCCTTGGGTAAGGATTAAAAAAAATTATGGAACATTATAAAAATGGAATTATAACTACAACTATAAAATGCTCATTAATTATGATAGATTTATTGTTAGGTGATTATGGTTAAGCAAGTACAGTTCAACAAAAGCAACTTAGAAATATGTTAACATTTGTTCTTCAATAAATATACTATATTATAGGGATGATACACTGGAGGTGATAAAACCTAATATTACCTTAGGGTTCTTGTAAGAATTCTCCAGCAATATCTTCACCTATACATCCCCTAGGGCTAGGGATATAAAGGAAAGAATAAACAAAGGGGACTACATCAAACTAAAAAGCTTCTGCACGGCTAAAGAAAACATCAACAAAATGGAAAAGGAACCAACTGTATGGGAAAACATATTTGCAAATGGCACCTTGGACAAGGGTTTGATTTCCAAAATACATAAAGAACTCACATGACTCCACATCAGGAAGACAAACAATCCAATTAAACAATGAGCAAAGGGCCTGAACAGGCACTTCAAGAAGGACATACAGAGGGCCCATAGACACATGAAAAAATGCTCAACATCACTAGCCATCAGAGAGATACAAATTAAAACCACAATGAGATACCACTTCACACTGGTCAGAATGGCCATCATAAACAAAGCAACAAATAACAAGTGTTGGAGAGGATTCAGAGAAAAGGGAACCCTTGTGAAGTGTTGGAGGGAATTCAGACTGGTGCAGCCACTGTGGAAAGCCTTATGGAATTCCCTTAAAAACTTAAGATGGAACTGTCTTTCGATCCCACGATCCCAGTGGTGGGATTATACCCTAAGAATTCTGAATCATCAGTTCAAAAGAACCTATGCACCCCAATGTTCATAGCAGAGTTATTTATTTTCAATGTTCATAGCAGCATTACCTCCAAGTGCTGGAAACATCCTAAGTGCCCATCAGTAAATAAGTGGATCAAAAAACTGAGGCACATTTACACAATGGAATACTTTGCAGCAGAAAGAAAGAAGGAGCTCCTATCCTTCATGACTGCTTGGATGGAACTGGAGAGCATTATGCTAAGTGAAATAAGCCAAGCGGTGGAAAACAAATACCACATGACCTCACCTATAAGTAAAACCTAATCAACAAAAGAAAAAAGTGAGCAAAATAGAACCAGTGCTTTGGAAATAAAGAACTGAAAGTGACCAGAAAGTGACCCTTTGGGGAGGGGGAGGAGGGAAGAGGATAACGAGAAAAAGAAAGGGAAGGGGCAAGCCCAGGAACACGAATAGAGGACTCATGGGCATGGACAGTGCTGGGGGGAGGAGTGATTGTGGGAGTTGGGGGATGGGGAAGGGGAGAGCAATGGGGGAAAAGGTGGCACAACTATAACTAAACAGTAAAATTTTTTTTTAAAATAATTTTCCATCTTGCTACCATCTGAAGAATTTCTGTTTAGATACATATATAATGTATATTCAGGAATGAAAATACTAAGAGGTGATACTTTTGCAATCAGGTAAGAAAGTGTTCTGTAAGTTCATTTCAAAGAATGACACTTTAATGTCTATGGCATCAAATGGCTTGTTCTGTACCCAACATATGGCTATGCTGCTGGTAAGTGCTTAATACCCATTGCAGGAGAAAATAAGGGCAGAATGAATGTTTCTTGGACATATACAATGAAAAATCTTAGTAAAAATATGCATTTTGTTATCTGAAAGATATGTGTTGAAGATATAATTCCATCACTTACTAGCTATGTGACCTTGGGCTAGTCATTTAAACTCTTACAGCCTCAGATTCTTTATCTGTATAAATGAGAAAAATAACATATTTGCAAAATGGCTATAAAATTTAGAAGTAATACATGTATTGCGACTGGCATAAAGTGGAACCATATGTGATAACTAAAATCATAAATAATAATATATAAACAATTATACATATTACTGTTATAATAAATGATATAAAAGTCTGGGAATCATGAAAATGGAGGACACACTTTAAAAAACCCAGCTGTTGTGGGTGTATCCTCAACATAAATGTCAATGAGAAAATTCACCAGTTGTGACTTAACAGAGATAAAATAAGGAAAATACTCCCAAATAAATATTTTTGTAATGAAGGCTTCATAGTGTTCCTGAAGCTTTTGTCAAGTAAAGTTGGTTTCCACAATAATCCAATTTTAAAGCATAAATAGTGATGCTTTAATCTTGGTAGGAGGCATTGTGAGTGAGTTCTTGGACAATAGGCAGGTAAATACCTAAGCAACAGCTGCCTCAGGAATCCAAGTGTTTCACATTTTATTCATCTTCTCATTATGCTTCACTGGATCAAATACCATAGGCAAGCTCTTCTTTTCTTCCCTCCCTTTAGCCCTGATCCAGTTAAATTACCTAGAGGGAAAAGAATGCTTTAGTTTGTC
>PVJI01012565.1:0-51161 GCA_004026765.1 Micronycteris hirsuta | reverse complement strand
ATCTTTCTTTTGAAGGGAAGCAAGTTATTAATATCTAATTCTAGGTAATCTATTCAGTTCACCCCAATTTTCTTTGGAATGATCTTACATTAGGTTATACAGGCAAAATGAACATTTAAAAATGCCCTTAATCTCACTCAGATTCAGCCAATGCAACATGTCAATGGCTTTCCAGAGTCTTTTCTATGTGTATATTATACATTTTGTTTAAAAGGAATCATAACATAGTCTGTTGTGATAATTTTTCATGATAAACTTTCCTTAGTGCTAGACATATTTCTGCAACACCATTTTAAATTATATTATTTCATTATGTCTGTGCATTGTAATTCAATCAGCTGATCCACGGTTGAGTACTTATGTGGGAAATACTCCATGTGTTACTAGTTTAAACAATGCCACCAAGAGCCTCTACTTTCCCGCATCCTTAGTTAATTCCATGTTCACAGTGCCATCGTTAGAGGAGCAGAGAAATAATATGGTGCTTCTGAGGGGAGGAGCCGCCCCCTTTGGGGACCCAGCTGCTGCAAAACAGGTAGCCACCGCTTTAAGTCTGGGGGCTGCTTGCAGTTGAAGTCCAGTACACAGAATTATTTTGCTCTAGGGAAGGCCAAACTTTTTATTACGTCAATGAGCTCATTGTCTTTACTAAACTACTTATCTGCTATGATTTAAGGGACCCAGAAGTTTCATTACTTATGGTTAGTGTGGTCTGAGAAATCACTCAAGGTTTCTGAGACTTGGTGTCTTCCTTCATGAACTGAGGATGGTAATAATACCTGCCTTGAGGGGTCATTGCAAGGAGTTAACGAGGAGATGTGCATAAACGTGATATGACCAAGCAGGAGGATGCTTTCTTCACAGTAGATGACAAATGCCAGGACTCTTCCTGAGGCGCTTTGCATATTTAATCCTCAAGAGAGCTCAGTGGAGTAGATATTATCATTCCCATTTTATAGATTTGGAAACCAAGGCTACAGGGATACACAATCTGCTCAGGAAACAGAGCTGGTGTTCACCCCCAGTTCTATCTGAATTCAAAGTCCGTGCCTTAAAAAAGCACCCCATTCGGCCTGGCTGGTGTAGCTCAGTGGATGGAGCGCGGGCTGGGAACCAAGGGGTCCCAGTTCGATTCCCAGTCAGGGCACATGCCTGGGTTGCAGGCCAGGTCCTCAGTGAGGGCCATGTGAGAGGCAACCGTACATTGCTGTTTCTCTCCCTCTCTTTCTCCCTCCCTTCCCCTCTCTCTAAAAATAAAAATAAAATCTTTAAAAAAAAAAGCACCCCATTCTGCCTCCCAGATACATGTTACTTGGGGAAAGACTGCAACCCAAATATTCTGTTAGCATTTTAGTGCTCAAATCTCCCCAACCCCAAACCTCAGCTCACTCACGTTGGAAGTTCAGGCCCCTTGAAGGGTCCCCCACCCCTGAAGCTTCTGGAGCTCTACCAAAGACTGTAATGGCTTTGTCCAGACTGATGTTTGCGGGCCCGTCTCGCTAAGCTGCTTCTCTAGAACCTCCATCCACGATAGGCCTGCCATAACACCACACTATCCCACTGCCATCCTTTTTTTCTAGCTTTACTGAGATATAATTGACAAATAAAATGGTAAGATGTTTAATACATACAATGTGATAATTCGACATATGTTTACATTGTGAAAGGATTTCTCCCATTGAGGAGTTAACGAATACGGCCATCACATTTACCCTTTGTGTGTGTGAGAGAGAATATTCAGTTTTACTGTTTGGCCATGTCTTGATGTCGAGAAGGAGAGGGCCCTGCTGTTGCTTCCCTCACATTATCGATTTCTCTCCAGTTCCCTTACTTGCAAAATGAGCAAGATTGTCCTTGGCTTGGGTTATGTGCATTTAGGATAGGTGGAGATGCATGGTGGATAGAATCCTAAATGCTCCAAAGCTTAGTAACACAGCTCATTTTTCTGACTCAAACTTTGTGAATTCTACTGTATCCTAAGTAGGCACCACCACATCTGTGCGGGTCAGGTTTGGACATGTTTATACCATTACCTGGTAGGTGCCAATACAGCTGAGACTCTGTTGCAGCTTGCCTTGGGCGCTGACACTTCCAAGAGGTGAGCTGAAGATGGTGCAGCTAAATTAGGATGGGAATCCCCAGCAGGGGATCTCAGGCATTACAGTTTAGGGAGACCCCTTTTAATAGGGTGGTTTTATGGCTCTTTCTCTCAAGGAATACACATTCTGCCAAGGTGGGGAAGTCAAGGTGCGTTCTCACGTCAGCAGCTACCCTGAAACCATCAATTCCTCTGATCTCTAAGCCATTCGCTGGGTGTGACTCCATCATACAAGATTTAGTCAATCAACTACTACTTAATCGAATGCCTACTGTATATCAGTGCTATTCTGCTATTCTAGGAACTAGGGATCCGGCAGTAAAGAACATAGAATAACTTCTCAGTCAAGGAGGCTTCCCTCAGAACCGCCCCCCCCCCGCAATGTCTTTCTGGCAATTTGGCTTCCATCAGAACCCCAGGAAATGTATCAGATGTATCAATATATGTTATAATTCCAACTGTGGACCAAATTCCAGTCCTTTCTTTCAAAAGCACCTTGGTTCTCACTAAACTTGGCTTAAAGTCATGTATTCTGGAGCCATACTGTCTGGGTGCAGGTCCTGACCCTGCTCCCCTGCTGACCTTGGACAAACCACTAAATCATTTATATCTTGGTTACCTTATTTGTAAAATGGGAAGATAATAATAAGAGTCAATACATCTAAGTACTTACTATAGGCCAGGCACTGTTTCAAGTGCTTTAGACAGATGTCTTAACTCAAGATTCTTACAACAATTCTATGAGGTTGGCACTATTAATATATAAATGTTCCATTTTATAGACAGGAAACTGAGCCACAAAGATGTCAAGTAATTGCCAATTATGGAACCAATTTTATGAGATTACTTAAGGATTTAAATGAGGAACATAGAGAGTGGCCACTGAATTGTAATTGTTATTGTTAATGATAATTTTAAATTTAAAAAAGTAGGCAAATCTCAACCATGAGGAAAAGCACATAGAAAACTCTAGAAGGAAGTATATTAAAACACTATTAGGGGTTGTCTCAGGACAGTGAGATGATTATAGGTGGTATTTTCCATATTTATTTAGGCCTCTGTAAAACGTATTCCAAATACAGGGTAAGGCAAAAGTAGGTTTACAGTTGTTCATATGGAAAATAATACAGAAACTAATAAGTAATAATACAAGGATAAGTTGTGTTTCACATACTCACAACTGTAAATCTGCTTTTGCCCCATCCTGTATTTTACTACGGGTATGTATTTGTTTAATATCCAGAAAGAAATAATGCTAAAAATCTTGAAAAAAAATAAACCAGGAAGCTTCTTCTCTGGCCCAATATTTTAACGGACCGCTTCCTGTGGGTCCTGGTGACAACTCTGCATTCTCCTCCTTAAGCATGAGGGGCCCTGTGGGGACTCCCAAGACCGCTGACTTGGTGACCCCCACCCCCAGGGGCAGGAGGGGGCCCCAGGCAACATGCACTTCCCCAGTGAAGCACAGATCCCGTTACTTACTTCGCTTCATTATATCTTTAATTATGACCTTTTAGTCTGAGTGAAAAAAGAGTATAATTTTGCTTTAAGAGATATGCCAGGCCTATGCTTCAAACATTTCCAGGTTTTATGGAAATTGCAGGGATCATAGAAATTTAACCTGATAATTACTTCAATATTTCAAGGCGCACAGTTTTACTCTCTTAGAATAATTATGGGGTGTTGTTTTTCTCCCAAATTCTTTTATTTCTCTGTTATTACAGGTCATGCTCCTTTCTGTTGTGTACGCATAAAGGCTTACAGGAATGCAGGGCACCCTGATATAGTTGGGTCTGTAGCACCCTAGTGTTAAAGCACGTTCCTCTTATTTTCTCCTGCCGTTATATGACTTAGACTGTAAGTTTGGGGTGAACAAGGAAAACAGGTATTTGGTTCACTCTGCCCCCAGCGCCGAAAACAGAACTTGCACAGGGTAAACATGCAACAAGTATTGGCTGAATGAATACCCGAATGGATATATTTGAAGCGGTTATACTGGCTGAATTTGTGTACTATAAAGCAAACTTCACGTCATCCAACTCGTGGCGAGTGCCTACACTGGAGAAGCGGCAGAGTCTACAATTCCATAGTGAAGCCTTGGGAGCCAGGGGGCTCCGCAGTTCAGAATTTCCACATTTTTGTAAAGGACATCTTATCTAACTCCCAGCAGTGACTGGGGCAGCACCCCACGAGGAAACACGCAAATGGATCTATTTTGCTGTGAAAAATGTATGAATGTACAATTACGTGGGACAAATAAAAACTATAAATAATCTCAAGTCAGTTCAGCTGAGATTTTGGTGCTAAATAATTCAGGTCATGTCCAGCTCTGCTGTCCAATGAGTTAGAAGAACTTTGGGGTGTTAGGAATTTGGTATTGCAGGTAACAGTCTGAGAACCTTGACATCTCAGGGCTCAAAACTACAGGCTTCAGAGCTGGCCTGGCTTCCTCTGGGTCTGCCACTTACTGGCTATAATCGTGGACAAATTGTTTACATTCTTTGTCTTCATTTTTCTCATCTATAAATGAGAATGAGAATGGCCTAACACACAGGATTGCTATGAGGATTTAAGAGAGTTAATACATAAAAATCTGACTCATATTAAATGCTCAATAAACATTAACTATTAACATATCACCTCCTTGCATGATGCAGACAAACAGCTTGTGAGACATATATTATTGTGGTCATCTGACAAACGAGGAAACAAAGCTGAGCAGGTCGAGAACTGGCCCGAAGTTACACAATGGGACACAATGAGAGGTCAAGGATGTGAAACGCCAACTGTAGCACCCTGGTCCACCAGCTTGCCTGCATTATTGCATCCATTCCAGATTTCTTTTTGTCAGCTGTTACCCTTTGCTTTCCCTTCTCCAGCACAGAATTTTTGAAGAAAAAAAATTAAAAGCCCAGGAAAACTGGAAAATGTTTAGATGTGCATTTTATTAGCAGGTTCTCTCTCTCTCCTTTTTATCTCAGTTTTCGTTGAAAAGCAAGAGGCAAAAGAACTTGGCACCATTTCCATCATGTCGATTCTTCTGGGTTTCTCAAATGTTGTGATCCCTAGAAAGCCGGGATTCGTGCTTACCTCCACTCTTCATTAAGGCGGCCGCGGCCGCGAGCTCGGGAAGGCAGGCTGCTGGTGCAGTGGGTGGGCCTGCTGAATAACACCCGACCACAGCTGGGGCTGCCCTTGTCAGAGTGCCAGGCTGCCTTCTCCAGTCTGTTCTCGCCCGCTACCTGGCCCTCTCCCATCTGCTGCAGAATTCGTAAAGTGCTGAAGATCACAAACATCTGAACCTATTATAGGTAGCATACTTCAATTACATTCTGATCGCGGGCTTGGCTTCCCCCAGGCTCGGGTTATAATGGTGCAAGGACCAAATTCTCCCCACAAAAGGGGCACTAATATCTAGGTAGTTCTGTCATTTGGGGTGTGCCTAGGAAGAAGCCATTCTCCTAAATGCTCCTTGCTTTGTGTCATTCGACAAGGGTACCCACAGATGAACAGAGAGAGAGACTCGATTTAAAGCCCTCTCATGGGGGCTTACCACGTTTGTGTGTTTATCTGTTGTTTGCTTTCTCTATTATGAAACAAGTGATTTGTTAGCTGAAATGACCTTCACTCTCCTCAGGGTTATCTGTCCGGGTTGTTGGTTTACATCATGCAAATTATGACCACTCTTCCAAGGACCTCAAGAATAAATTGTCCATATGTCCTCAGTCTACTGCTCCCATGTGTCCCTGCCTCCCCCCCTGCCCCAGAGAACTCTGGGAAGCACTACGGGGATGACGCACCCGAGGCGCCAGCAGACCACAGGTGGGTTCAGTGAGAAGCCTGGTGAGGATGACATCTCAGCCTGTTCTAGGGTACTTGCATCCCTTTTCTACTGAACTTGCAAACAAGAGCTTAAAAGATACACACACACCAATGCCCAGCTGAGCCATATTAGAGCCCGAGGTTAAGGGAAAATCAATAATGCCACTGTTATCTCTATTTTAAATTTTGCCATTTTGTACAGCATGGAGTTTTTGCATTAATTTTGATGTTTAAAGAAGATGGCATCAAAACCCAGTTTATCTTGATTACTGAGGTTGTTGGTACTCCCTCACGTCTGGTGCCTCATCCCAGCCCTGATGCACACCCACCGCGGAGTGAGGAAGCTGGAGTATTTATGTACCAACAGCTGCCCCTCATCGGTTGTAGGTTGCTCAAGGAGCATTAATGACCTCCGTGGCATTCTCAGCCTGCCCTGTGGGCAGATTAGACAGGCACCATCAGCATCCCCTTGCATGGTCCATCTTGGACTGATCACTGTGGACAGAGAAGTATGATTAGCAGTTCTTTCCAGAAACTATACAGTTTGAAAGAGCGTTTCCCAAAAGTGTGTTCTGAGCTGCCCCATGACTCATGGCTATTTGCCCTAGCCCTCTCTTGGATGTCATAAACCAGTACATTCCTATGTTTTTTCCTCACTATAGTTTGAGTTGCATCTTTTTCGCATGAAACCAGAGTCCTTTGTCTCCTGAAATCGGATTCCTTAGACTCTTACAGGAGGATAGCTGAGCACTCCGTGGCTCTTCCAGCTTGTTACAGCAGGGGAATAAGGGATCAGAGGGCCCATCCTGTGTTCGTATGCCTCATGGATTTACCTCTTAAAAATGTGGGGGGAGGCTGGGAAAAAATTGGAGGACTTCAAGTTCACTCACACTAATCAGGACGAAGGATAGCAACACCCTTAAATTTACATTATAGTGCCAAGTCATGTTCACTCTCCCATTTTTTTTCCTCAGTAAAGTTTAGAGATACAGGCAGGCCAAGTTACAGGATCTCCATTTCACAGAGGAGTAAACTAAGGCTTCAAGAGGCCAGTGACCCACCTATTGCCAAGTGGTAACGGAGCACCTTGTCTTTTACTTCAGTAGACTCAAACCGAGAAAGAACTGGACCTACCTTAAAGCAGGTTATTTTTGTCTTCTGTTAATGTACACTTCAGTTTATTGCTTCCATTCCTTCAATTCTGTAAGGAGTAACAAGTGACTGTTGGTGCTTCTCAGGAACAGGCACTTCATTTTTGTCACCTCCAAATCTGCAGCTTCAGCTCAGTTCCTAGAAGGAATAGTTCTCAGCTGAGGTTTGTTGAATTGGATTAACGCTGCTTAAAAAACAACTCAGAAAATTTCTAGCACCAGGAGATATTGGAACATTTAGAGGCAAGACTGGAATGATAAGAATAGTTATACCATCCGTTCATTGAACATACACTGTGCCAAATGCTTGACAGGCACTTCATCTGTTTAGCGACCGCAGAAAATAAATGTCATTCTCCCTGTTTCACAGATCAGGAAGGTGACGTGCAGAAAGATGGGGGATCTCACCCAGTGGCAGAGCTGGGATGGAAACCCAAGTCTGCTTGACTCCCAAACCCGTGCTCCTAAACCAGACATGCCCTATCCACTCAGAAGCTACACTAGGTCACCCTGGCTAGTGTGGCTCAGTTGGTTGGGCATCATTCCACAAACCGAAAGGTCACTGGTTCAATTCTGGTCAGGGCACATGCATGGGTTAAGGGTTCAGTCCCCAGTAGGGGCACATACAGTAGGCAACCCAATGTTTGAAAAAAAATATGTTTCTCTCTCACATCAATGTCTCTCCCCCTCTCTTTCTCCCTTCCTCCCTCTCTCTCTAAAATATAAAAAACGAATGAATAAATAAATAGGAAAAAAAAGTAGCGACACTAAGTCATATTGCAGTTCAATGTGACAGGCTTGATAGAACGGTGTGGTCTTACTTACGGAGTTTCCTTTCCTCTTCTGCACTCCAGGAGGGTTCCAAGTTATTTCACACTTTGGCATACTAAAATCTAGAGCAAAATGGGACGAGGAGACGTGCTGGAAGTCCCAGGGTTGGAGCAGGTTGGAGGCATTTGAGGAAAGTTTGGAGGAAGACGACCTAAGAGAGTGTAAGATGTGAGTGACTAGGACAAGGAAAAGGGGTACGACAGTGTTGCTGGCGTGGTGGTTGGGGGGGTTCCGAATGAGATTCCCATTGATTCAGTAGACATGCATGATTATTTTAGGCTCATTCGTAAGATGCATTTTAAATGCCAGACTGCTTGGCTGTCATAAGAAGGAGAGCTGAGCTGATCTGGAGGTGTCTGGACAGAGGCCGGGCAGCCCCTCGGTGGGGATGTCAGTCCCGGCGTTGACTGGAGGAGGGCCGGACCACCAAACCTTCCCAGTTTTGTGTATCTCCAAACATCCCCCCTCCGCCCCCCCTCCCCCGGCTAAGCCTGGAGGCAGCCCCGTCGCTTTGCTCACCCCTGCCACATGCTGTTCCTCTCCTGCCTCATCAAGTGTTAATCAGTCCCCACCCCCCAACCATCTAAATTATTTGCAATGATCCGTGATAGACACACAAACAACTCTGCTGTGTGAAATCCCCCCGTCAGGCAAATATGAAATTATTCACCTATTTCTTGCAGATTTTTCACGAAGCGTGTTGGTGATGAAATGACTCTCGAATGCCTTCACCATTTTACGCTGGGGACCCCGCCCTTCCCCTTAATGTGTGTGTCTTCATGCCTCAGCTACGTTAAACGCTCTTCTTTCCTGTTTATGTTTATTTTGGAAGGAAAATGTGTTTACAAAATCAGCTAAAAACTGTTAATGATCAGTTTCCAGAATACTAATGTGAATCCAAATTACTTTCGCATGAATCAAGACAAATTAAAAAATGCCATTTGATCATAAACTGTTTTAAGTTTGTGTTATAAGTAGCGCAGCAAATCTGAATATATGCCTTTTTCTGAAGAGCAGTTTAAAATAACCATTCTGGTGGCATGAAGAAGTCCAGAGTAAAAATCCTTTTGTAGAGTACAGGGGTGGCGGATTCGAGGGGAGAAAAGATCTCAAATTTTGGGCATTCACAGGGGGAAAGGTACGAGGGGACATATCCCCAATCACTCGGAGGAAAAGATTGTGATTGTTGAAAATAGGATTGAGCTGTGAAACTTACAGTATTTTCATCTGTCTTGTTTATTATTATTGTAACAGGGTGCAGCCAAGAGGGGGGCCCCAAAGAGGGATTTGTAATGGGGTCCAGAAGAGCTTGGAGATAATTGGCTCCACACCACAGGGCCAAACCTGCCCTGAATGCTGGCAGCTGTGGCCAGTTGTGGGAGGAGCCGGAAATGAGGCTGCAGAGAAAGATTGGCTCTGGGATTTAAATCCAGGTGGGGCAGCCATTTGGTGTCTCTTTTGGGGGCCACACGGTTTTGGCGAGTGGGGACTACGCGGCTTGGGTGAGAGTCAGGACCAGGTGGCTTTGAAAGTGTTCCCTTTTTGCCACATGGATGGTGCCGGGAGCCTGCGTGAGATAGATACCCCAGACGGGGCAGAGGGAGAAGGAAGGACTGTGTGTGTTTGTGGACATTCTAAAGAACTTTAGTCTGTACAACTTCCAAATAAATAATAATTCCTTTCCTTTTACGTCTTTCCTCTGGCGGCGGACAAAGTGAACCTGGTGAGGGGGAGGAACCCCCAGGGGAAATAGGGGGGTCTTTCATATCATTCAGTCCCTCCCCATCTGTTCTGTAACACTATTTCTCTGGTGTCTAGTACAACACCTGGTACATTGTAAGCACTCAACAATATTTGCAGGATAGATAAGTGAATAAAATCAGTGATACAAATGATAGAATTTAATTGAATATTTTATTTTCTCTGAGCCAATATAACATTATAAAGTTCATGGCAAAATAAAATAGAACCATATCAGGGAGAAACTACCAATTTCATATTCAGATAATATGCCCCTTCTTGTGCCCAGGGTCACGTGGGTGGCCCAGTAAAATTGCTCCTGGTGTTGGTGGTGGGGGCGGGGGTTGATAGTATTGGCTCAGGGACTGTGTTGGCTTAAGTATGGTCTTTGCAGGGCCACAACTGCCGTCCACCGGAATTTACCCGAACATACTTTTTTCAGTGATTCCTTACCACCTATATGGAGATGGGGACTTGTGGGGTGACCCTGGGTGTCTTTTGGTCTGTTAGAGGGCGTCTTCTGCTGGGTCAGGTGATCAAAGGCAGGGTTTTCCAGGGTTTCCCAGGGTTCTGATGGAGAAGAAGACAGGATTGGGCTGGGAGGACAAAGCAAGACTGGGCTGACCTGTTGGAGAGACTTCCACCTTCTGTCCAAGCATTCCTGTCATACTAGGTTGCAAGATAAGATTTTGTTTGATGCAAGCCTTCAGATGCTATTGAAAAAGTGGAGGAGGATTAAAATACTTGTCTACAAAGTCAAGGAAGCTGACAAAGGGTAAGGCCCAGTATTTGGATCCAGCTCCCCAAGGAACTGCCTGCCTCTGAGTTAATGAATACAGGGGTTTAAAACAGCGCATTCATTAAAAATGATACAGCTTCACGTTCTCCAGGCCATTTTGCAGAAACTTTCCATGTCTATTTTAAACTCCCCAAGCTCATATAGTGTGAGCTTGGTTCCCGCTCAGAAGGACATACGGATGTGGGGGGAATGTGACTTCCGGTGTTCTGATGTTCCCATTTCTGGGCTGTCAAGGGCTCTTTGGATCTCGGCAACCAGAGCAGAATCTGATAAGCCCATTCACAGAAACTTTGAGATAGCCCAAGTCCGTGCCTTAAAGGGATAAGCAGTAGTTTCAGAGAAAGAAGAAAGCCAGGGGATTTGCATGTTAGGAAAAAATGGTAGTTGAGAAGCCAGGGTGGTGGGAGCTCTTTCTGGCAACCAGGACCTGCTCCCTGTCCCTGACTCATCACCTAGGTCCATGCAGGAAAGACCTAGTGACCCAACTGTCCCTCCTTCACCCTCCAAAGCCAGCACAATATGAAGGGAAACAGCTTCGGACTCATGCTGACATGGATCACACCCAATCTCTGTACGGGTTCTATGGCCCAGAGGTGCTCCGTCACCCATCTGAGCTGTGGTTTTTCTTCACCTGTAAAAATGCTTACTTTCACTGGGTTATTCAAAAAATTAGAGTTAATACCTGAAAAGTTTTGACACATAGTAGGTAATCAATAAATCATAGCTATTACCATCATATTCTACTGTCTCCACATTGCTTTGAGAGGACTTACCTCTAGGTGCTTATTTCTAATGAGCGGACATCTTGATTTTTTAAGAAAAATCTATACCATGTTAAGACAGGTTGTGTGCTTTAGAGAAAACTAAAGCAGGAAAGGGGCATCAAGAGTGCTGGGGAGAGGTGGTGGCTGAGGGCAAGTCCCACTTGTGGTCATAAGAATGAGAAAGAGTTTCATAAGTTCCCTCTCCCTACTTCATCGAAGGATTTTACTTGCAAACAGTATAAAGAGGAAGGGTCGCAGAGCCTGGAGGATACTCACAGGTGCTGCTCTATGGAGGCAGCTGAGGTCTTGTCAAGACGTGGGACTTGGGGTCTTAAGCTTTAGACTTTGTTTGCCATTTGCAAAGAGAACTCTTGATCAAGTCACTGCACCTCTGTTTGACTTTGTTTCCTTACTTGTAAATTGGAGATAATAATCTCTGTCTCCTGGAGCTGGGTGGAGCGGGGCAAAGGGGGAAACATTGGGACAACTATAGTAGCATGATGAATAAAATATAATTTAAAAAAATAATCCATAGCAAGCAAGGGACCATGAAAGGTGCTGTCCCAGGAGGCAAAACTATGGAAGATACAAAGGAAATAGGCCACTCCCTCCTCCTCCTCTCTTACACACACACACACACACACACACACACACACACACACACACACACACATTCTCCCTCTCTGTCTCTCTCTGAAATTGTGAGGGGACTGTAGGTGCTGTCCTCTGAAATGAAAGCCATGGTCCAGTAGGAGGCCTGCCATCAGGAAGGGCTGACTCACCATGTCCCCCAGTGATGCTGCTTTGATTTGTGGCTTTAAGCGCATCCAGGCTCCGAGGGACCATTGACTGTTTGCAAGTCTCTGACAAGCGAATGTTTAGTCCTGAGCTGTTTATCTTTACTGTACCATATAAACAATAAACACTAATACCTCACTTCATCCCTCACGACTTCCCCATCCGTTTCTTGGCCACTTCTGGACCTTTCATCACGTAGCAGATTGGGTTGCTGACTTTTATTGCTGGCTGCTTATGCAGGGTGCGAAATCATTGTTGCCTCATAAATCTCTAGGATTCTTTTTGCTCTCATTGAAAAGTTACTCCAATTCAACCTAAATGTCCAGCAACCAGGGAGCGTTTAAATAAATCATGCTCTAACCATTGGATGAAATTACACAATCATTAAGAATCATGATTTTGAAAGCTATTCAACAATACAGAGGGGGAAATGTGCACATCGTAATGTTAGGCAAAAAAAGCAATCCAGAAAACCATACATAGCCAGCATGCTCCAGCTTTGCCCGTGCGTTTCTAGGTAGCTGTGCATGTCGGCATTAGAGAGAGGGCCAGGGAAGCCTTCAAATGGTTTCTCAATGGCAAGGTCGTGGGTGATTCTTATTTCTTGCATTTTTCAAATTTGCTGGTGTACTTTTGAAGTCTAGAAAAGGGGTAATTTCTTTATTTAAACATTTTCTTTTTAATAACATTTTAATACTTTACTTGTAAATGTTACTCTTTTGTACAAAACATCTCAAGCCGTTTGAAAATGCACTAAATAAAAACACCAGCACTGAGTCTGCCTGACGGACAGCTGCCAACCAGTGAGATCACAGGGACATGGGTTTGGCAGTGAAATTAGTGCTGTGAGGCTGACTCTTCTTTAGATGCTCCTATTCAGGCTCTTTGTTTTGTTTTTTTTTTTTTCTCCTCTAAGTAGGAAGCGTTCTATCCACACACATTCTATCCAGACATATTAAGTGTATTTTCTGTTCTCAGAAATTACATCCACCTAAGAAATTACCCCTATAAAAGCCCCATCACTCACAAAAACTATTGCTGGGGAGGAGGGGGCAATTTTATTTAGCTAATTTTTAACAAATCTCAAATGGTACCCACATCTCCTGAAGCCCGGAGGAAGGATAATCAAGTCAAGCCCCATTGACTAGGAGAATAGTGAACTGTGCAAAATGACTTCTCAGCACTCCGCGGGGCCACAGCTCCATTTGAATAAGATGTTCATTATTCAGATTCTCAGACTTCTCACAGGGGCTGTGGGCCTGCCTTGGGCTGGCCTCAGACTCTGGGGACTCTGCACCTCCTGGGCCAGCCTCTTGCTGGCCTGGGTCACGCATTGCACAGACCCAGGCACCACCACCTGGACCCTCCTAGCTGCACGGAGGGGACATGCACAGTTAACTACAGACAGTCCTCAATTTCTGATAGTTCAACTTAGCGTTTTTCCACTTGACAGTGGTATGAAAGCAATATGCATTCAATAGAAATCATACCTCAAATTTTGAATTTTGATCTCTTCCCCAGGATATCAATACACAGTATAATACTCATTTGTGGTGGTGGGCAGGGGCAGCGAGCCTCAGCTCCAGTCGGCTGCGCGACTGTGAGGATAAACAAGTGATACTGTGCGGTGCACTGCATTGCCAGTGTCTTTCGTACATTACGCTTTGTGTTTTCTCATCCCATTATGTCTACAGAACGCCCATCTGTGTCTCCCACTTCTGGAGAGAAAAAGAGGAAGTCATCTTGACATGAAACGCTACATAATTCCCAACCATAGGCTAATGTGAGTGTTCTGAGCACATTTAAGGTAGGCTAGGCTGAGCTGGGATGTTTGGTAGGCTAGGTATATTAAATGCAATTTCAATTTAGAATGTTTACAACTTACAAAGGGTGAATTGTGATAGAACCCTAAATAAGTCAAGAGCATTGTTTTTATTTGCAGATGGGGAAACTAATGCTCTCACTGACGGTGTGGTTTGCCAGGGCCACACAGCCAATCGGGGATAGCCGTACCCAGCTTCTCTCACCCAAGTCCATGGCCATTCCTGGTAGCCAAAAACATGTCGCACACCAAAACTTCCCTCCACTCGTCCATCTTTAGAAGACATGACTCTGATCGGCTAGCTGATGTTAAGATGGATGTTTAATAACAGGCTGGAAACAAACAAGAAGAAGAATAACAAAAAAGAGACAGATTGCCAAAAACAAATGGAAATGAAATTTATAAACAGATTGCAGATTCTGGTCGTGGGTCCCAGCTTGGAAGACAAGCTACCGTGGGAATAAAAGCCATAGAAGCTCATCAGGCTTCCATCCCCAGAGAGTGACCCGAGGGGACAAAGCTCAAGTCCTGCCAATGACCACTCCCTTCCTCTGCCTTTTCTCCTCCTCTCCTCGTAGATTCTCCTCAGCCCTGCCTCCCTTGTGCTGGAGTCGGAAGGAGGGAAACTCTAACTGGCAGCCAGGCAATGACTGGCGCTGGACCCAACTCTTCGTTATGCTGAAACCATAGTTCCAATCTCCAGGAAACGGTGTGGGGTTGTTTGTTATTGGCAACAGATTATTTTTGCCAAGAGTGGCCGGTCTTTTCATTAACACAACAAGGTGTGCCCGCCCCTGGCCCCTGGATCCCAGCTCCAGAGCTCATCAGACCTCGAAACTTTTTATCTCCCCCATTAGAAATATGACAATACAAAAAACACTGATAATGAATAGTGTTGGGAAGGGATTCGATTATAATGACAAATTCTTCACAACCAACTCTCCTGAACTTCCAAGATGCTGAGATGATAAGAACCCAAAGGAAAGCAAAATGAAAACCATAGCAGGGAAGAGGAATGACTTCAGGACATACAGAAAGCAATTTTTACCCTGTCCATAACTATGAAGGGTAGTTAACTCTCCTGAGTCCTTCTTACATCTGGAATAGCTATTGGTATACTGTTTTCAGATGCGTTGTGTGGGTGTGATTTTAGTAAAGAGAAAGGTACTTGCATTCTAAGATACTGAGAATCATTTGTCTTTACCAAGTATTTCTCAGACTTGAGCAGGCCAGCGAGAGAGATGTATTGCCCTCTGTTGGAAAGAGTTAGCAAAACCAGCCAGGAGCCGGAGGAAGCTCTGGCTTCAGCCTTGAGAGAAAGCCACCTTGGGGCGGGGGCGGGGGGGGCAGGGGGAGGTCTTTTAACTGAGGCAACACAGGTTTCACATTTAAGTGTGGCCCAGTAAAAATAGAAGTAAGAATGTTAGACACCCACAAAATTATATTTGCATTTCTACAATATATCCAGCTCTAGATTAAATTTTAATAGAGAAAAATGTCAAAATTTATAAAGTGCAAGTCTTGGGGAGATATCCATGTTAATAAATATTTTAAATTGGAGAAGTTGGAATAGAACTATTTTATTCCTAAGCTTACCCAACCCGGAAATGACTCATTTGACCTCACCAAGACCATAGACTGTGGTGACATATTACTTTGCAGGGTTTTAGAGAATCAGCCAAATCACCACTGTCTCTTTCAGGATTATGGACACTTCTTACATGTACAGAATGTTCCCCCCTCCACCACAAATATCCATGGTTATTGTAATTTGATGCTGGCCCGGTCATCTACGGGACATAAGGAACTGCAAACCCAGGCTCTGCCTCTTCCAGGGGAACCATCACCCCAGCGAGAATTTGCAGGGATATTGACTCCAGGAAAGAGAGAAGACTATTTTTATTTGTTCGCAGGCAGCCAGAGATGCTCCGAGCAAAAAAAGCTTCAGCCATGTTCTACTTTTCTTTCCTTTTAAAACTTGAGTGACGTCCCCCCACACCTGTTGCCATTTGAGCTTGCCTTGAAGGTATTTTGAGAGGAGGAGGATGAGAGAAAAGAGAATGGGTGAGGGGAAAGACTAAGAAGAGAAAACTTCCGAGTGTGAAGAGTTTTGACATTTCATACAACAACTGAGTAATGAGGGGGGAAAAGGCACTTATCACTTTGATTCAGTAGATTCCATTTCTAAGGCCCTATACACAGAAATGTTCGTAGAAATGCCCAAACTTAGCTACAAGGAGGTCCGCTGAAGCATTGCTTGGAATGATGGCAAATTAGAACCAACCAAACTATCTTGAATGGGCAACTGGTGGAATAAATGACCTTATACAAGGGAATATTATGCAGTCATTAAAACAGTGGGGATACTCACTATGGGCTAATGTGGAAGGCACATTGGTATTAAGTGAACAACACAAGTTACAGAACAGAAGTTCTATCTGTTTTCCATTTCTATAAATAAAATTATATTGCTATTATAGTTCTTTAAAATTTTTATTAAATTTATTGAAGACATTGGTTAATAAAGTTACATAGGTTTCAAGTGTAGAATTTTATAATATATCACTTATATATTGTACTGTGTGTTTACCGTCCAAAGACAAATCTCCTTCTGTCACCATACATTTGACCCCCTTTCCCCTTTAGTACCTTCCCCACCCCCTTTCCCTCTGGCAAACAAAAACTCATCGATACAGACAACAGTGTGGTTGGTATAGTTTATTGCTTAAAAATAAACCTGGAAGAATAGACACAAATCTGTTAACAGTTGAAGTCTCTAGGGGGCTAGAATTGTAAAAGGATGTTCTGTCTTCCATTTAATCAATCCATATTGTTGGACATTGTTATCATATATTATTTTTGTTATCAGAGATACAGTTGATTTTTATTAGGCATGTTTTTCTTACTGTTGAGTAATGTTAACAGCTATCCATTCATATTAGCATTTCCTATTAGCACTTTAATAATGGAATTTAGTTGCTCAAGCAAATCATTTCAAGAAAAATCAGATGAAATACAAAATGTAAAGGTTCAGTGTCTGGCAAATAACAGGTGCTCAACAAATTTTCCCAAATGACATCCAGTAAATGTTTAATGCAGCATTATTTACAATAGCCAAGATTTGGAAGCAGCCCGAGTGTCTGTTGGTAAATGAGTGGATAGAACAGCTATGGCACATTTATACAGTGGAATACTACTCTGCCATAAAAAGAAGGAAATCTTACTTTTTGCAATAGCATGAGTGAACCTGGAGAACATTATGCTAAGTGATTAAATAAGCCAGTCAGAAAAAGACAACTAACATATGATTTCACTCACATGTGGAATCTAATGAACAAAATGAACTAACAAGCAAAACAGAGACATTCGTAGATTGAGAGCAGACTGATGGCTCTGGGAGATGGGGGAAGGGGGTGTAGGGACCGAGCAACAAAGAGGAAGAACTCATGAACTTGGACAACAGTGTGGTGATCGCGGCAGTGGGGGAAAGTGGAGGTGGAAGAGGGTATATGGGGAAAAATGGTAATGAAAAAAATTTAAAAATAAAATAAATGTTTGTTAAATGAATGAACGCGGAACTGGTTTCCAGTGTGCCCTGTTTTATTGACCACCTGTTTTTTTAAATTATCTGTAAGGAAATAAGCTCCCTTTGAACAACATCTCCAATAGATTTTGCCGATGACAGAACTCCTTCTTTTCTCTTCTACATCTTCAGAAACTAAAATGCTAGAATGGGGGCAGCAGGGAGGGGAGCATAAAAATCAAGGTTTTAACATGAGGGAAAAGGGATTTTCACAAACCACTGAAGTGCTACTTCTCTTGGAAGAAGTGCACCCTGGATTTTTTCCAGCTGAATTCTGCAACAAAACCCAAGGAAAATGAACATTAATCTTTTATGAGCCAAGCCCCCAAACGAACAGGCTTTGAGCTCAACCCTAATTAGGTTGCATCTCAATATAGAGAATCCTTAACGAATAAGGACACATAACAACACAGGCGAGCCCTCTGCTGGGACTGAGTCAGAAATGAAGGGGCCGCCCAGGCCACACTCAACTGCTCTTGTGCATTAGCAGCTCCTGGCTTTACCTGGAAAGTGCACGGTCATCTTGGATGGAAAGCAAATGGAGTTTTCTCTCACTGAAATTCTTGGCCACCTGGCTACCTCCATGGCCATCTGGGGGGTCTTTGGATAAATGAGAAGAGAAAGGGCAAGAAACAGGGTTCTTACAGCGAGTGTCAGCAAGTCAGGAAGGCTTCTTTTGCTTTGTGCCCAGCGGAGCAGCCAACCCTGGCTGTGCTCAGAAGCAATATAATGCACAGGTGCATTATGTGCTTGATGTGGGAGGCAAGGATAGTGTTACAGAGTCTGAGAGACCTGGGTTCAAATCCTAGCTTGGCCACTTTGTAGTCCTATGACCTCAGACATGTTACCTAGCCTCTTTGAGCCATAAAATGGGGATCAAGGTACCACATGGTTGGGAGGATTAAATGAAATGATCTAAGCATCTCTCAGATTGTTAATTGCTGAGAAAGACCTTATTTCTCCAGCTACGGCCTCCTCACCTCATTCTATCAGATACCTTCCACATCCTCTCACTCTCTCCTAACAACTTTGTAAGATAAGTTTAATGATCTCTCTCTTACAGTCGATGGACCTGAAACTCAAAGATGTAAGGTCATTTGTCCAATGTGACAGAGCAAGGGAGCAGCAAGGCTAATATCCCACCTCAGGTTCATCTAACCCAAGTCATGTGCTAACCACAGGAATGTGGGCCAACTGGGTGGGTGCCAAAGACAGAAAGAATTACTGGTGTTTCACATTTCCAATTCAGAGAACTCTGGCTCCTAAGACCCATATGCATGCTTCAGGGCCTCCAGAGACGAGCTTCACAGTGGGCTCCGTCTGGGCTGTTTTGGTGAAGAAGGTAGCAGGCTTCCTTCCCAAGACAGCTGGGCTACTATATTCAACTGCAAGGAAGGCACTCATGTTGGCCACCGGGTGTTGGCTCCTGGAAGACTGCTCCAGGGTACTGTGGGTAACTTGTGGCCCTTGATAGATCCGCTTCATGTCATCTTAAAGGCACAGGTTCTGTCTTCATCCAGGGCATTCTCCCAACTTTCCTAATTCTCTTCCCCATGTTCACCATCGACATAGATGGTCCTTGACCACCACAAAACAATTGTGCCAGTATCCTCCTAGTCTTCCTTATGAGTTGCCTGCCCACCAGCTTTTTACTTCACTGCAGTGGACACAGACTTCCTCATAGATTCTCTGATGTCATTTGTTTGGCTTATAATAACTCTCTTGCCCTAAACCCTCCTGTCCCACACATGTCCAGCATCAACCTGCTGCCCAAGAATGCCTTATCTTATTACCGTAATTAACTGGTACCATGCTAGAAAGCTGAGCCAGAATCAGAACTCTTGGGTGAAGATTTGCCAAGGGTTATAATGCATGAGAATTGGAATGGATAGAACTTGGCACTTGCAACCTCTTCCCTCTACGTAGAACTTTATTCTAGAAAGTCATTAACTCTGAGCAGTTATAGTCACATTTCCAGAAGAAGCTGGTGTCTGGAGTCCATTTAAACTTTGCAGTCTTGCTCTTTTCAATTGCCCGCCCGGCAGTGTTTCCTCCTCCTCTTTGTATTGTCAAAATTTGTTATATGATACAACACTATGATTATTTATTGTAATATATTGTTACACTAGGTTTTTATTAGCCAACATTGATTGTGTATACAGTGTGTTCCTGACCCTGTGCTAGATACTTTTCACCCAATGTGTCATCTAACCCTCACAAACAAATCTGAGCGGGACAATATGGTTATTTCTATCTTGTGGATGTTGACAGAAAGCTCAGAGCCTTGAGCTTCCTGGATGCCCCTTGTATGCACTAACATTTGAGAACCTCTGGCCTGAGCACTGTGGTAAAGGGAGACACCCTGCCAGGCGGATCAAAGCGAGAAGCTGACAACTGCCCTGGTTGGAGGAGGACAGGTGGAAGTAAGGGAGAAAAGCTTTCTAGGCAAGGAAAAGCAAGAGATGTGGCTCCGAGACAGAAAGTACATGAAACAGTAAATACTGCAGTGCCTGGCATGCAGGAGGGCAACGCTATGCTTGTTGAATTGAGTTCTGTTCAACTGCTAGTTTGGCCATGGCAAACAGGTCTCTTATGCTAATGTGCGATCTGGAAACAGTTGCATGAAGGGGAAGGGTGGGGCAAGAGACCCTCCTTTATGTGCCAGCCACTTGTCTGATTTTCTGCACAATCTGGTGAAGTAGCTTCATATTCCCATTTCATAGATGGGAAAAGAGAATGTCAGAGAGGTGACTTGCCTAAGAAAGATCAAAAGGCTAGAAAGTGATAAATCCGTGTTCAGTCTCAGCGCAGCCTGGCTTCACAGACCCCAGGGCCATGCTCCATGCCATGCCCAGGAAGGGCCGCCTGCCTTCACGCCTGGCCTCCTGGAGCTCCTTTCTTGGTGGACACTGACTCAGTCTGGCTCTGACAAGCCTTGATTGGTGGCACTTCGTCTCCTTTAAAAAGCAACTGTTTTCCTCCTTCTTGGCATTTTCTGCACGAGATGCAGTGGTGCCAAGTTTTGGGGTGCCTCCTCATCTCTAGAGAGACAACTACAAGATGCTTTGGGCAGGCAAGGAAGCACCCAGGTTTGAGGCTCAGCTGAAATCAGCAGGCAAGGCTGTGTTGCTCCAAGCAAAGCCCCAGATGGGGACTCCAATGAGATCACACCCATCATCCCTGGCTGCCAAATCAACATCTGCTCCTGACATATTGGCCTGTGAATATTTCAGATCCACACCCCCAAATCCAGATGTGTTTGTGTCATGAACTCTATACACTCTGCTAGAAATTACTGAGGTCTGAAAAAGGGAAATTAGGCAATCAGTCAGGCACACACGAACCAGTGACCTGAAATAGTCTGTCCATGTCCAAGGTTTGGGACATTCATATTGAGGGTCCCTGAATAGCAACTTGTACCCTTCTACTGGCCCACCTTAACCTTGTCAGAGGTCATATTGATATCTGCTTTCAATTTAGTACCAGGGAAAGGTTTATGAATTTGGAAATTGTCCTTTGCACTGTGGCCAGGCATTGCTTTGTTTTTATTTATTAGCAGATTGATTGAAACTTTAATCCAGAAGGAGCCAGAAGTTCCTTCTTCATTACTCACCGTCACTTCTTCACTCAACATTGATGGGGTTCCTACTATGAGCCAAGCACCACATAGCAGGTGAGGAGAGAGACAAATAAGTCGCAATCCTCGCTCTTAAAGAGCTCGTAGAGAGAGGGACATTCCACTTAGAACACAATGCAGTGTGATAAGTGCCTCAATGGGGGAGCTCTGGTGGTAAATACAAGAGAGGCACATATTGAGGGGGAAGACCCTGATTCTTGAGAGCGTTCTTGTAGAATAAGCAGGAACTACCAGAAGTTGGAGGGAAGGGAATTTCAACAAAGGGAACCACGGAGGTGACTGCTCAGAGACACAAGGCATCTTCTGGAAACTTCAGGGAAACCAACGAGATAGAAGTGAAGTGTAGGAGAGGAAATGAGAAAAAAGGGATTGGCTGTGTTGGGCATGAGGCCAGAACTTTCCTCCAGTCTCCCAGACCTCCATCATTCCTGTACCTCACTTGTGGGCGTTGCCACATCTATGACCCACCTGTCAATTATTTTTTAAAAGGCTCACTTTTTAAAAGCTTCACCTAAATGTACTGTCAAGGAAAATTTGACATCGTTACCATAAATAGAAAATCTATAACACTGGCTTGCCATAAGCTAAGTATAAAGAGTAATAGAAGTTCAAGTTAGCCCTGGCTCGTGTGGCTCAGTGGATCAAGTGCTGGCTGTGAACCAAAGGGTCGCCGGTTTGATTCCCAGCCAAGGCATATCCCAGTAGGGTGTGTGTGAGAGGCAACCAACATTGATGTCTCTCCCTCTTTTTTATCCCTTCTCCTGTCTCTAAAAATAAAATATATAAAATCTTAAAAAAAATAGAAGTCCAAGTTTATTAAATTCTACCTCAATTCTGATGGGTCAAGCCTAAAGCCTGCATTCTCTTTGTTGGAAACGGAGGTTAGTATGTGTTGGAGGGTGAGAAAGACAAATGGAAGCATTCTTCTGGATAATCAGAAAACTTCAAAGAAAATTAGGAAATAGATGACTTTCTCACCCCATGACTCATGGTTCTTCAATGTCTGGATGCTGAGCAACACCTAAAACATTCTCTCTGGCCACTAGAGGTGTGTATCCCATGTTCTGGAAAACACAGGCCCAGAGAAGGACCCTCTGTGGGAGGGCGGTCACATTTCTGGAGACTAAGACTGGAAAGCCCAAGGAAGAGCAAAGCAAAGTCCAAGTTAATCAACACAAACTCACCCTGACCTTCTGTGTATCTTAAGCAACATCTTGGGAACAGGAAAGAAGCTAAAACCCATGAGCTCTCTAGAAACAGTCGCTTCTGGCAATGCTCACCACGCCCTAATTGACTGCGCTAAATATTATTCCTGATGTCCCCAAAGTGTGCTTTTATCATATCACAACTTGGTAAATATTGTGATAAGTTGTGGGTCTTATTGCAAAACTACAAATGCTAACTTTTTCACTGATGTGCGAAGTGGCCAGGAAATCTCTGTGGCAATTACATCCTTGTTATTTGGAGGTTTGGCCAGATGTCAAGGGAGTTAGTAGCCAAACCACTACTTTGGTGGTGTTTTTGTCCCCCAAAGTAATCCAAAAATTAATGCACCAGAAGAAAATAATATGTTTGTATAGTATATTGTGAGAACTGAGGCTTGGCTCTTAAAGAGAATACTGTGGAAATTGCTTTATCAATAAGGAGAAATGGTGTATTTGGGAGTATTTTTTGACTTGGTTTATAGGTTGTTCTTTGGTCAATATTTCTCAAATAATGGAAGCTCAGAAAAATTGGGAAAACGCTGTGTGTCTGTCTCTGTGAAGTTTTATTATATTCACATGTGCTTAAAAGTTCTAGAAGAATGATAGGAAAAAATCTTGAGGGGAATTTGTATCATGGAGGGATTGTCACTTTTTTAAATATTGCTTAAATTTTTCTTAAAGTGTACCATACATTTTCAAAAAAAATTTTGAGTTAGTTGAATTTTGTATAGAAGAACAAAATGTAAAGGAATTTTTTATGTGCTATCTTCCATTCCATCACCTGAAGACCCATGAAGACTGGAAAATAAAATAAGAAGCCAGCAAGATCTATCAGACCAGAGACTTTTCTGTCTTAGATTTAGTTGCCATTTTTTATCAAATGCCACTTTATTTAACATAAAATATTTGTCCACCTTGTGAATCCACATGAGAAACTCAGGCTTAAAACACTTCCTAATTTGCAGTCACCGTGGGTGGCAGAGAGAGACCACCAACTCAGTCTCTGATTTGATGGAGTCCACCAAGAGCTCATTGATCCAGGCAAGCCCAGGTTCACTTAGCTAAAAGCCCACTTCCTGGAATATCCAGCAGTTTCTGGAAATCCCTGGGCACTTTACGACAGCTCTCATTCATTAACTACCAACTATGTCCCAAATACTGTGTTAATCCACATGCATCGCCTTTTATCTTCACAAAACCAGTAGAGATAGAGACTGTCATTTCCATTTTACGGAGGAAGAAACCAGGCTCACAGGGCCTAGGTAACTTGCCTGAAGTCGCAGGCTAGCCAATGGCCCTCCATCTCAGCCTGTCTCCATTTTCTAATTTCTACGCCATTTGATGGAAGCAGTAAACTTTTATCTACTTAATGACCATGGAAAGCTCATATCTCTCTGAAAGTCTTCAATGTCCCCAAAGACTTACTTATTCACCTGCAGTATCTGGCCCATCAGTAATTTTTCCCCTTGGTTTGTACAAATTATTGCAGCAATCAAGATGCATGCGTCCCATTGTTCTCTGACATTTAGCTATTACAAGCCTTGGATAGTTTTTAACCAAGGCAGCAAAATCCTTTCACAAATGAGTTCATTTCAGGGGGGAAAAATCTGTTGGCAAGGAATAAACTACGACTTGTTAAAAGCATGCATTTTTTTTTTTTGCTAAATTCATGTTTTCCCTTGTCAACCAATCAATGAACATAAAGACTTTAGTAACATTTATTGTGATGATTCACTGGCAATATCATTATGATATAATAACCTCTTGGTAATAAAGAATAACTTACAGATCTGGAGAAGAGGTTTTTTAATGATAGTGTTTATAGGATATTGGCTTGTGCAAAAAATTTTTCTGGGTTAAAGTCTTGGATCCTTTTAATAAAGTAAAATTGAAGGATCATGAGCTAAGCACTTTGGTGATCTCTTGAACACTCATTATTTCCCTTCCCATGATGTAAGCTAGTGGATATGGAGTTGATTCTAGCGCTAAGGTAGACTGAACAGTCCAAGCCAACTGCCAGGGGACCCCTTTGCCCTCTGGTTTAGATACTCATGTTTAACCCAGCAGAACATGGTATTCTCTGGCCACAAGAATTTGTATAAGAATAAACAATGGAGTCTCATTTGGGCAGGAGAGTTGATGTGGGCTTCTGGAAAAATTGCCCTTACTTTTATGAGAGAACCACAGAAAATCCAGTCTCCCTGTGTGTGGGTGTTGTCCTACCTGGGATACGAGGCCTGTGATGCCCACAGCCACCTCAGTATCACAGAAGATGACTGAAACAAAGAGAATCTCAGCAAAACTGAGCTGGAACCACCTATCTAAACCAGCCCCAGAGCCTGCCTTACTGTGGGATATTGTATGCTTCTCATTGCAGAAGCCACTTCGACTTTCTGTCACTGTGACTTAAGCGTTCAACGTCAGTCAACTCAGGCTGTCATAACAAAATGTTGTAGATTGGGTGGCTTAAACGACAGAAGTTTATTTTTTCACAGTTCTGGAGGTTGCGAAGTCCAAGATCAAGGTGCCAGTTGATTCAGTTCCCGGTAAGAGCTCTCTTCCTGGCCTATAGACAATTGCCTTCTTGTATCCTCACATGGCAGAGAGAGACAGACAGAGAGATACAGACAGAGAGACAGAGAAAGAGCATGCTTTCTGGTGTCTCTTTTTTTAAGGCCACTAATTCCATTATGAGGGCCCTACCCTCATGACCTCATCGAACCCTAAGTACCTTTCAAAGGCGCCATGTACCACTACCATCACACTGGGGGTTAGGGCTCAACATATGAACTGGGGAGGGGACAAAAATATTTAGTCTATAACACATCCTCAACAACACCAGTCAAGTAATTCTGTTGACCTAATTCTCACTTTATTATGGTATTGTCACAAAAGACTTCGGTAGGGAATTTTCTTTTCACAGATAAGACCATAACCAACCATTGTATTCCATGGGCTAGAAAACTGACACCCAAATCATAAAGAGCAGATGACTTCAACTTACTGAGAAATATGACCCTATTTCTCTGTCAGCTTTCCTGCTTTCTTCGTAAGGATATCTAACTCATAGTCACCAAATATAGAGTTTCCAAATGTTGGAGCCCACTCAGAAAAGTGTATACATTGATCTCTGTTGAATCAGCTGAGCCTAAATTGAGACCAAAAGTCATGCAACCTCCAACCCTGGGTCTATTGATAAAAAAGAATTCTAATCCTAAAACTTTGTTTCAGGGGGCAAGTATAAGCCACTTTGGTTTTTGCAGATGTCAATAGTGTAATCAGCATTAAAGGTGTTCTCCATACCTTTACTTGGGAATATACATGTACTGAGGTAAATCTATGTCTCCAGGTCTTCTGCATCTCATTGTGGCAATGTAACTAAATTCTTACCAATGGGATATAAGGAAAAGTGTTATGTGCAATTTTCAGGTCACGTCTTTAAAAGGATGCTGCTAAATCTTAACAATAGTTTGATCTGAAGTAATTTTTTCTACTTTTGTATGTTATTCGGGTTTCTGTTGAAGCTGAAAGATAAATATCCTCACTAATCATCAATTTTCCTCAAGCCTCACCACCCTAGAAGCGCAACTTGAGTTTCATTGTGAATCATGTCCAAAAAGCTCTTGTCCCACTTGCTACTACAGGATCGTGGTCAACAATTATCCCAGACATTCCCCAGAAGCATTCCACCTGTGTACAAATGAGGTAGATCTGCTCTCCTGTCAGTAACCACATGCTATTTGATATTTCTTCCTGGTCCCCTTCTCCAAGTCTTTCCACTGCCCCTCCAGCCTAGCCTAGGCACAGGCTAGAGTTATCCAGGGTTCTGTTGCAAAATAGGAGGAAAAGCACTTTTCCCTCTTATGTGCTGAACTATTAGAAGGCCCCACAGCTGTGTAGCTTGAGCCCTGAAGCACACCAGAGTGTTTATTGCTAGTCCTGCAATTCTTCTCGGTCCTATGTGTTCAATGCAACAGAGAAGACAAAGCCAGTTGAGTCCTGCCATGCTCTAGTTTGCATCTTCCCTCCGATGAGTCTGGCTCTGCCGCTGGGTCAGGCTTGTCTGCCTCATTCTTCTTTCCAAGGATGCGTCTCTCCCGGGAAGCCACACATTTCTCTCGTAATGAAGTCTCCCGTAGGGTCCACTCCACCAGTTCACTAGGCATACCCAGAACCCCTGCTTCAAAAGCAACAGAAAAACACCCCCAAAAATAAGGTGTTCATAGTAGAAGGAAAAATGAGGAAGAATCAGGAAGGTTTGTATGAAAAAAAAATACATTCCCTTGAATATCAGTTCCAGGTGGGTGATGTTCCAAGAACAACGGTTCTATGGTTGCACTCCTTTGGAAAACACAAACACTGCAGTTCCTCTCCTCCCACACGTGCCAACCCTTCACAGGGCACATTAGCACATTAAAGGCTCCCAGAAGCCCTGCAATAAACCTGCTTATTTTTGTTTAATCCAGTATTTCTTCTGCGTATTTAACCAGAGATCCTCCCCTGCAAGCCCCTGCAAATACCTAATAACATTCTGAGACACCCTTGGGAAATGGCAGTTGCTAGCTGGATCACTCACCCCCTTCAACTTTCTGCGCTGTGACTTGGGGGAAGGGTGTGTGGGGGCATGCGTGTGTTATACCGTTCCTTGGGGTGTCAGTGGCTGCTGTCAGTAACAGCATTAATGTGGCAGCTCTGAGTGGCATATTTTTCCTGGAGGAAAAGGATGGAGCAGGTCCTCAGGGCTGGGAAATACTGAAATATTTTCCCCGCATCATGCCAGGGTTCCACTACCAAGAAAGTTGCCAGGGTAAGAGTTGGCACGGACAGCCCATTAGACAGAATTGCTCCTTTTTGGAACTGAGGAATTCACACCCACTCTGAGGCTGGCCTGGGTGCACGCCTCTCCCAGCTGGTCTCTTTGTAGGAATCTCAGCTCCTGGGATGTCGGAGCTGCTTGAGAGCTATGAGACTCTCAGAGACCCAGAGAAGCTGGAACAATGCAAATCTGTTACAGACGCTCTGTTTTAAGAGAAAAAAAAAAAAAGCTCGTGGACCTCAGAGCTCTTGCTGAAGAAGCTGTTGAATCCAGAAACTGCAGGAGGATTGTTCAGGAACAATTTCCACAATTCACATGCTTGTATTTGGCCACTAAATATGAACACTTTGCTAAACAATAGAGGCACAGGGGTTTTCTGGAAAGAAAGAATAATACAAAGAGCAAGGCAAAAGCTGGAAAAGCAAATGCTTTGTCCCCTGGGTGTAATAGATTTCTTGAGACATGTAATTCTAAAGAAAGCTTAATTAAATTTAATGGACAAACCTCTCGGCGCTGGGAAGCATTTTAATGTGGTATTTCGGTTCTGGGTGGACAAAAATCAGTCTTCCTTGCCTCACTGCTCTCTCTCCTTTAAATGAAACAAACTTCCTGATTAGTGTCATAACTCTCAGGACTGCCTGTGTCCTATCTGCTGATAACCTCTGTGGGACACCTGAGGGGCGCTGCTCACCAACTCTGCAAGACACCGGCCACACATGTCAGAAGGGAGCTCCCCTGTGAAGGACAGTGGCACCCTGACCATCTAGGTACTTCCAGTGTCTAGCACAGACTTGGTGCAAAGGACATTTGATGAATGGATGAATGAAAGGAAAGAAGAAAGAAAGAAAGGATGGAAGGGAAGAAGGGGGAAAGGAGAGAAGGAGGGAGGGAAGGAAAGAAAGGCTGTAGCTACAGAAAGTGTCTCAGGCATAGACCAATGAGAAAGCAGAAAAGAGAGGCTGTGTTTATTTAGAAGACAACAGTAGCAGAACTTCAATACTCCTGTTTTGATCAGGTCTTGCTTCTCCCCATCCCCTACCCCCTCTCCCATCTCCCATGCTGCCGCTGTGACTCAGGAGAAACCAACCCCACTCCCAGGTGGACCTGGTTGGCTGAGACTAATTCCATCCTCTTGCAAGTGATTGATTTAAGAATGATCATATGGCCCATTTGGGGTTGATGGAATTCAAGGAAAGTTTGCTAGGGGTTTCTGGAAGTTTTCTTATGCTGGTAGAGCCCCCAGAAGTTATTCTCTTTCTTTTTTTGAGGTCTAAAAAGGTTGCTACCATCCTCTTCCTGGCCTGAGAATGAGGCCAACACAGAGAGAAGACGAGAGAATAACAGGAGGTAGATGCCACTGGATGAAACACACCTCGAAGCCCATCTAACTCCTTAACTTCTAGTTCTGGGAATCGATCAACAACCTCATCTTTCAAACCACTTTCACTTGGATTTTTGGTTACCTGCAGCCAAAAGCGTCTAACTGGTCTACCCTCAATCCTAATTGTTCTTTGAACCGAGCCAAATAGCAAGCTACTCTCCAACACAGGCTGGAAGTCAAGTAGGGAGGAGACAGAGAAAGCCAGGAATCACAACTACGCTAGTGGTGAATAGCCACTCCCACTCTGAGCCCACCACTCCGAGCCTACCAGGCCCTGCGATGGATATTCACCGATCACACTTCACCATTTGTAGCCTGGTACTCACAGCAAGAGACCTGAAAACAAGATTTTCAGAGCTACAGCTAGTGCTGCTTCTAAATGATTGTGTGATCTTGAACAAGACATTTAACCTCTCTGAGCCTCAATCTGCCTCAATCCATGCCAAATGTATTACATGAAAATTAATGAAGATTCTTATCTCATACATTCTTCACAGAATTTCTGGGATGATCAAATGTAAGGTAATTCTGAGAGCTGCAGGTCTCAGTAAGATGTTATTATTATCTTTATCTGATCTGTTTTTCATTTCTTTTTATCTCCTGGGGCTGTACCCTGGACACTGCTAACATCTGATAACTTAAGTCTACATTTAACTTCATCATACAATACTGACTCCAATTCAATCTTTATAAGCAACTTCCAGAATGAATTTGGGGTACCTTATAAGAAAAGGCCCAATACAGTAGGACAATGAAGTAAGAGTGCAAGGACAAGACCTAAGCAAGGAAAGGTGGGGAACCACTGTACTAGAAAACCCAAATGAAAGGCGACTGTAATTGAGCTGGAAAACTCAGTTCTGAGCTTCCCAACAGCCAAAGGAAAAAGTGGAGCTTATTTTAAAGCCAGTATCATACAATATACTATACCAGGCTCTATGAAAGCTACAAAAATAAGACACGGCTTCTGCCCTCAAAAATTTTAGAGGATAATAAGAAAAAAATCCATCAGTAGAGAGATTAATTCTGGCTTTGAGAAAGACTTGATGGAAGAAAAGATATTTGAACTGGGACTTAGATGAGGTTGGCATCTGATCGTTGGAGATTTGTCAAAGGGTTTTCTGGCATGAGCAAGGGACCTGCATACAGGTACCTGTATTTAAGAAAGGGTGAGTGATACTCTTGGTCTGCAGGATACTGCGGTGTGGATGTATGTGCATGCATGTGCACACATATGTTCATATGTGTACACGAGGTACAGTAGAAGATAAGGTTGGGGAGGGAGACTGGGATCAGTTTAAAACAGTCCTTGAAGGCCATTTTCAGAACTTTGAACTTTTTTCTGTAGGAAATGAGGAAAAGTCACTGAAAGCTTTTTGATAGGAAAGTAGCATGATCATAGTTATTCTCCAAATAATACATTTTTGGCGGTATTTTCCCCCCAGAGATCAAAATTGAAAGTGTGGCTCTGCAGTGAGTTAATATACTTCCATCAGAAACTTATCCTTCCCCTGTGCTGTCCTGTGTTCACTTGACAATTTTTCATTACATTGATTCTAAGTCAGCTATTCCCAGAGCAAAGGCAGAAATTCATCATCTTTCCCTTTATGATTTTCTCCTCTGTCATCAAACACATCAGCAGGCATGGGTTTTATCATAACTCAATTCCTGCCTTCCACCCACCTTAATTACATGCATTTCCACTTGATAATAATTCACTGGAGTATTCAAGAAGATCAGAAAGTTAAGCTTCTGTTTGCCTTGGCAACGCTTTTGGGAGAGTTCCTGCATCAAAGCACAGGACAGGAAGTCCTGTCTTCTCGTCCTTCCACGAGCATGCGCAAGAGAGATGATGCTTTGTAGCCTTCAAGGCTCAGAATTTATCCACCTAATGGAAGCATGGAATTCAGCATTGGTTGGGGTTTTAGGGACCATTTGTTTGCATGTAGTGAGAGGAGGAAGCACTGCTCATGGTTTCTTGCTCACAATGAGCACTAAGACCCTTGCTTTCCCTTCTCTAGGACATTAGCCTTGACTCAAATCATTGCACATAAAATATAAGTGAGTCAAAATTTGTTGATGGATTGCTCAGGATCGGAATCATAAGGTTCAACTCAAATTTGCCCACTTTTTCCAGGAATGCTTAGCCTATCACTCCTAAACTGAATGCATTACTTGAAAAGCCATTAAATTTAAAGTTATAGAAGGGTCTCTAAAAAGCCTTCTCTGGTCCCTCCAGGTTGAATTAGATGCCCACCACTCCTCTGTGCTGTCGGACAATGTGTTGTTATCATGTGAATCACATCCTGTTACAATACCTAGTGTTTGAGTACTTAGCATGCACCGTGAGCTTTATATGTGTCATTTCATTCAGTCTTCCTAATGACCTTATGAGGCAGACACGGTTATTGTCTCTAGTTTAATGATGAGGAAGAGGAAACGAAACCTGGTTAAGTGACTTTTCCAAGGTCATACAGCCAATACGTACTGGAAGTAGAGTTTGATCTCTGATGATTTGACTCCAAGTTTTGTTCTTAAGTTCTTTGATGTAATGTTATGATGACCTGCTTCTGTGCCTGCTGCCCATCTACTTCCCCCGACCCCATCCCTGGCAGCAGGGGTGCAGAGAGGAGAGAATTCCCTGGTGTGTGTTGGCTTTATCCATTTCACATCCCGATTGCCCCGCACAGGGCATAGTGAGTGCCAGGTGCTCGAGCAATGGAAGGTAGCCACGTGGATGAATGTGTAGGAAAGTCAACTGGTAACCGTTCCTCCCAGACTCACTGGTTTATGTAAAGTCTATACTTTAATTCTGGTTGAAGACACATCAAATCTTCAAGGAGGAAGAGAAGACTTCTCGAGTGTGTATCTCTATTAACTTGGAAATTCAGCCAGACGGCTTCTCTATATGTCAGGTGACCCAACTGTGGGAATATTAAAAAAAAAAAAGAAAAGATTGCAAAGAGAAATTGTAAAAGAAACATTTCTCTAAGTTTTCCACCAGAGAAAGTTATCTCCTGCCAAAAAGAATATGTACTGTTTCACTTTATTTTGTAAATAAAGGGGCCCCATTTCTGAAACCACGTGTCCGGGTCTTTGCACAGGCCAGGGCGACTCCTTTTCTCCTGCTTCATCTCCCTGCACTGCTCTCCGCCCGGCCCAGCAGGGACCTGGCCTGGGGTGGGACTCTGCCTCATGTGGGTCAGTCCAAAGGAAATTCTGGCCAGCACTTTCTTCCTGTTTTGCCTGGAGATTCTTTCCAAATTGTACCCTAAACTAATGCCAGGGACCAGACATTATTTTGACACATGTATCAGGCTGAGGCTTCAAGGAGACATCCAAGCTCAGGCCAACTGGCTTCTTGGGTCTGAGAGGTAGGAAAGAAACAACTGAAGAACGAATTGTCTTCTAAAAAAGACCTTCACTAATGACACGAGAGACTCAGGAGCACCGTCAAACCCAAGGGATCCGGGCAGTTTCAGGCCCCACTGCCTGTCCCCAAGGCACCCAGGCACTTTCCTTGCAGAGGGCTGCGCCTTCAGTGGTATGGCCTTATTGTCTCTGCATGAGTGGCACAAAACAAACAAGGTAGTTTTAAAGGTGAGAGCAGAATTCCTCTCAGGGAGGAAGAGGCAGGTAGATCTGGAAGATGAGGTCCCCTCGGCATGGCAGGAATGCATTGGGAAATTGGGAGGGAGGACAAAGAGAGAGCCACAGAGCCAGTCTGAGTAATAGACAGGAAGCTGGGAGTTAGGAGAGAGGAGCAAACCAGGCGAGGGAAGAGGGATTGAGATCAACACAGCATTACAAGTCGGTTCTCCTTCAAGAACTTCTCAGTATCGGGAACACACAAAATGCTTTTGAGAATAATGTCTAAAGTTCCGTTTTATGTTATTTACTGAGCAGTGAAGACATTTCCTCCATTGCTTCAAACCCTCAAGGGGGGCTTGCTGCCTTCCAAGCCTTGGGCCAGGAGTACTCCAGGGAAGCAAAACATTGGGATGATGCCCAATGGGGTGACCCAGAGCAGAAAAGGAGTGGTAGGCATGGAAGCCAAAACAGAGAGGAGCTGTAAAATTCAGCAAAAACAGGAATTCAGTTCAGGAAAATCTGAGCCACCCCAAGAGTCACCCTCAACATATTGAGAAGAACCCCATGTTCCCCTACATATGTTAGATCAGGGTTTGAGGCAAAAAAAAAAAAAAACCAAACCTCAAAGGGCCGCATGTTGCCAGCAGGCTGGATGACTTGGGAACATCCATGTAGCTACATTTGAATTAAATGTGCATGACGTGATTCTTTAAAATGTTATGGTGATGACTTTTTCTTTTAAAATATAATATAGGTAATTTTTCTGGGAATACAATAATTTTGACCCCTCTTCCAGGGTTCTAAGACACCCAAGGAAGGATGAGTGGGAAATGTTTTTGTATCATTTTTCCTTTCCTCCAAGAAGATTTGATATTTTTAAATAAGAAACTCCTGACTTAGGAGACTCCTGATTTGCTTCTGATTCACTGGAATGGGGATTCAGTGTGAGTGAATCACTATTAGCTGTGATGCAGTCAGTGATTTACCGGTCAGTTTACATCAAATCTGATTCACCTCACCTCTTGCATGTGCAGCAGGGGGAACAGAGGGCCTGACACGGAGTCGATAAACAGGACAGCCACCACTTCTGTCCAGGAGACAAACTGCCATCGCAGGAACGTTCTGGACGAGAGGGCTTTCCATGTTAGCCCCCTCTGCCCTGTGGGATGTGCTTGCCTTCTGACGCTCTGATTTCTTCCTCCGCAGCCTCTGTTCTCGTGGGTTTGGGTGGAAATTCGCGTTAATGAGGAGCGGCAGGAAAATAGGGGTTTTGAAGAAGAAATCAAACACCTGAAAACAAGTCATTTCTGAGTTCAGATGTTTGTGAAACTTTAAGAGAAGTGAAAATAGACAGGAGTTGGATTTTTCCTTCCCTCTGAGCACCCCTACCCCCAACCCCGCCATCAGCAGATTCCCACTGGGTTTACCTGAAGTCACTTGCTGACTGCTGGAACTCTGCACTAGCAGTGGCCGGGGCAGACAGGAGACAAGACACAATAAGCATTTCAAAAACCAGCTCACAATGTGATCATCAGTGTGTAATATGAGCTGGGGTTATTTCAATAAAATGTGAGAGCCGGTATTAATGGCCCTTTGGGCTGTCCAACACAGCATTTCATTTTCCTTTCCAAGGAGGCAGAGAGTAGGGCTGGCAAATAAATTATAGATGAAACCCCCATCATATGTTTATAAATACACTAACATTAGCATTTTACTTCCCCATAAATCTGCGGCAAACACTCAGGCACAAGATAGAAAGCCCTGTAAAACAATGATATATTCTCTGCCCGCGGGCATTGACTAGCGGCCCATTCACTCCCGGGGCCGTTCTTCAAACACGCTCTCTCCGCTCATGCCCCCTCATTTAAAATCCATTTTAATTTAAAGATGCGCAAGGCAGTGCTCGTGGTACATTTACTCATCCTAGTTATACATCATGGAGCAAGGAAAAGAAAATTGTTTCATCTAGAGATACGGTTCAATGTGGTCACCACTGAACAGTGGAGTAATTACCATATCAGGCCCACTCAAAATGCACTCAGGGTGTTCTGTGACCTATCATTTGCTAATCTGCATAGTGAAGTATAGCTTCATAACTATAAATTGCTGACTTAATTAAAACCAGGACCTTTCTGTCATTTAATTACAGGGAGAAAGGTTATTGCTTAAATGCAATTTTCCAAATGTGATTTCTTAACAGTTATTAACTGCTTCACCATCATTTATTGTTTCAGATTTTTCAATTTGAAAATACACCCCGTGACAGAAGTAATGACTTCATGAAAAACTCAATCTAGAGGGAGGCCAGCCCATTTGTTTCTCATAAGTGGAGCCGACAGGAAACTGGAAAATGTCACCGGAGGATCCTGGGATGGCTCTCACTTTCAGGGAGTCATTAAAATCCAGAAGGTTGTGTCAGAAACAGGGAGTGGTTGTTTGCAGACATTTTAAAGGGGGTCCCTCCTTTCCACCCTCGCTGACACATGTGTTCGCCTTATCAAATGTGGTGGTGACAGGGAGGTGGGACAGGCCCGGCGGGGGCCAGCACAGGGCAGTGAGCTGCAAGGGGACCAAAGACAGCGCTTGGGGTCAGTCAGCTACTAGACACCAACCCGAATGTATGCGTGCCCTCTGTAATACCCCTGCATCTGGGAGTTTTTCTCCCACAAAATGAAACCACTGCACGTTTGGACATGGTAGGTAGCCACACAATGAAGAATAGTCCACATTTTCTTCCATCCTTTGTCTTTCTTTCATCCTTGAGTAGTGGTGTCTTTTCTTTTTTCTCCGCATCTTAGCACACAGCCTGGAGGTTAGGGGGCAGACGGGAGTAACCAATGAAGTCGGCCAACAGAGATGAGCTGGACAACTGGGCGTCCCCAGAAGCCCTTGTTCAATAACGGGGAGTTTAGTTATTGTCGTAACGCCCATTTGGAGACTTGGGGGGCTGATAAACTCAACCCTTCACTTCCCGTTGCAGCTCATCTCCAGCAGAGGAGCCAGGAATTTAGCTGAGATGGAAAATCGGGTCTTTCCGCAGACCCTGGCAGCTCCGTGTTAGAAAGTTTACAGAATGAACAGGTGCTCTGCCGGGCCTGCAGGTCGGTTCTAGACAGGAACCGCCTTGCTTACTGGCTGAAGAGGACTCCAGTTTTCTTTTCATTTTAGAAGAGGGTTAAAGTTTAAGTTGCTCAGATGAAGAAGTGAACATTCACCCAATTTCTCTATACATCTTAGCCATTTCTTTTGGCTTTATTCCTTGTGCCAGATACACAAAAATGACCAATGTGGGTTTCACACAATTTTAATCAGATTATTAATAATCACTTATGCTCTCCATTACCATTGTGCTTTGCAGTTTTCAAAGTATCTTCACACACCTTATCAATTTCAGTTCAATTAAGCAAGTATTTTAGTAGCACACATATTAAAAAATGCATGGCTACCAGCCACATTCAACAGGGGAAATCACTTGGTCTTTGATCTAATTCTATAAGGTGACGATGAAGAGGTTTTAAATGAGTCTACATCACACACTGCCTTTTGTTTTTCAAGAGCACACACTCAAACTTGCTCAAAGTACATAAAAGCGAAGTTCAGCATAGACATTTAGAGGCTCAAAGAATCCAAGGACAGTGACCCAAAGCAAGACCAGGCTTCAGATGAACTGGATGGGAAAGCTGAGGTCCAAGTCTGCTCTGCCTCCAGTGGCCACGTGGTCTCATTCCCGTGTCTCTGTTTCTCTAAGGGTTTCTGCGCACACTTTTCTCTTTCTTGACCAGTTCCCTCCCCGCTTCCTCATTTCATACCTGGTCCCACAGGGCAGCCATCGTGACTACTCAGCTGTGCACCCCGCCAACCACCAACACCTGTGTCCCTTAGCGCACGTTTCTGGAACAGGTAATCTGGTTGTTTGAATGCTTCCCTATTTTTTTTAATAGTAAATCTTGAATTCCTGGCTAGCTGGGTCTATGGACAGGGCAAGCCATAATATACATATCTAGGAGAGCAGATCAAGAATTGTGATCTTTATTTGAGAGCTAAGGACACTAAACCTCAGAGAGGTTAAGCAACCCACTGAGGTTCACACAGCATTTATGCAGCTGAGTCACGTCTACACTCTCTTCCACTTTCAGTCAGTGCCTTTCCCAGGGGCTAGGGACCGTGAACTTGTTTAAGAGATTCCTATGATATGTACACATACAACTTTAGATTTTTATATTTTCATGTTTAATTTTATTGCTAAATATTAACACTCCCCTCTCAATAATTAACAAGAGTACAAATCCTCTAGTTAAATGAGAAATTCTGTTGTTTTAAAATGAAAAAATAAACTATTTTCTTTTGGTAGTTAATATAACTAAAGCTCTCATTGTACCTTATTAGCCAATGTATTGACTATTAATACCCACTAATCTAAAAGATGGTGGAGGAGAATAACAATTACTGATACCCATTCAAGACTTTAACACAGAAGCCAAATGCTACATTCTTTTTATATGCCAAATGCACAACAGTGACAGAGTTCATTTCTTTCTTGCCATGATTGCTTTATATGCAGCCTCATAGTGTGGTCTAAAAATCAGGCTCTCGTGTGGACAGCCTCCAGAATTGCACTAGATGACTCGCTTTGAATCTGGAAAGAGGAAGTGATTTGAGTCCTTTCCCGCTATCACTGCCACCACAAGAAATGAGGTGGTTTTACATTGCCCGGCATTTTACGAAATAACTGGTGATTATCAAACATTGTCCAGGGTGGAATGTGTGGTGTGCAAGAGGCAAGGGGAAGACCATTCCCGCACGTGTGTGCTGCTGGCTTTTTTATTGGTAGGTACCTCGGTTCGGTCCACCACACTGTGGTTTGATAGCACAACCACAACCACAGCAAAGCAACAAAACTACACAAACCCAGCACATACGGGTTGTTTCTGTACCGACCCTACAATTTTAAAGAGATACTCACTCAAACCCACTGCAGTAAGACAACTACACAGATTGATTCTGGACCAACTTCCTACCTTCCCACATGTTAGTCTGGTGTTGTTGTTTTTGTAAAGTTTTATGAAACTATTCACAGACAACCATTCACCCACTTACTGTGTACAATTGAATGGTTTTTAGTATAGCCACAGAATCATGCAACCCTCATGACAATCAATTTTAGAACATTTCATCATCCAAAAATAAACCTTGCCCCCTTCAGCAGTCATTTTCCAGCTCCCCTAACCTTAGGCAATCATGAATGTGTTTTCTGTCTCTAAAGATTTGCCTATTTTGGACATTTCATATGAATGGAATCGTATCATATGTGCTATTTTGTGACTGGCTCCTTACACGTAGCCTAATGTTCTCAAGGTCCACCCATGTTGTAGCATGTATCGGTGCTTTATTTACTTACCTGGCTAAATAATACTCCGCTATATGAGCACACCACATTTTGTTTACCCACTCATAGGCGGTGGGCATTTGGGTTGTTTCCGCTTTTTGGCTATGATGAATAATACTGTTAGGGACACATGTACAAGATTTAGATGAGCACACGTTTTCAGTGCTCCTGAGTGTATATCTCCAAATGAGAAGAACTACGTTAAAACTGCACAACAAAATGTTTTGAAATTACTTTTCTTTATCTCCCCTCTCTTTCTACTTCCCACCTATAGAGAAAAGCCCTCAAAAGTCTCTCCTTCCCTCACTCTAAGTACCCCAAAAGACTCTAAAACTCACAGCTCAAAGAAGCCCTTTCTTCCCCTTCGCCCGTCCCTCCTTCTGTAGCCGTTCTTTTCTTCTGGTCTGAGTTTCCTGTTCTCCCAATTTAAACCCTGTTGCCTCGCTGGCGTCTACATTTTTCTGACTACTTTTCTTTATCTGAACTAACAGACCAAAAAGCCTGGGCTGGTGAGTGCTCCAGAGAGCATAGCGTGTCAGTGCGGGTATGGGGGGCCGCGCATGGGGGTGGGGCGTGAGCACAAAACACTACCGGTACTCTAAGTATAGCCTCCCAATCGTTCTATTGCCTCACTTTGTTATAATTGTTTGCATGATATGTAGAGCTATCTGATGTATGTTCTTATTGGTTAGTTATCTCTCTAAGCCCCCGAGGCACACAAATTGTGACTCATTCACCGCGTGTCTTATTCACCTCGAGTGTTTAATAGAGAAGTGCCTGGCACTTAGAAGATGATAAAAATGTATTAAATGAATGAATGAAAGAGAAATGGGAAAGGCTACTCTGCAGTGACTATCTCCTTGAGATTGATAGTTGTGCGCTCCAATTTGGATGAAGATGGGCCCTCCTCTCCTTCCTTTTCTCCTCTCTTCTCTTCACTTCCCTTCCCCTTCCTCTGAAAAATAATCTCAAATCCCTGATTAAACAGTATTTCAAAACCGGGATCCTTAGCAGAATTGTGATCCATTAGAGTCAGCTATCTGTACCTCATTTTGCCTGAGAACAAACATGTCCAGGTATATTGACTCCGTCACTCGGGGATGTCAAGGCTACTTACACAACCCTGGCTTATTTTATAGATCACAGATCAGCTTGTTCTGTGTTTTGTTTGCTTTTGCCTTGCTTTTGCTTTCCCTCCAGCCAGATAAGCTGAGACCCGATCCGATTTAATCCAGGGCTGTCCATCAGTCTAGCCTTCTCACTGTCTCTGTCCCTGAGATTCAGCTAGAGACATCTCAAGCTTTAATGCCCTAACGACGTGTCATTGCCACCATTGTCTCTTGTCACAATCCTAATTCTATGTTCTGATAATAAAACTTCATTAGCGTCTGCACCTCCTTTCCCTTACCTTCGAAACCCTGTCTTGGGCTGGAACAATTAGCAGGCTCTGCGTCATATCATCTGGCTGTCTGACAGCCATTGTGAGTGAGCCAAACGGAGAAAATGAAAATTCTGACAATTTCCATTACCATCAAATGAAGATATTTACTTGTACAAATATTAAAGGTTATTTAAAGATGTAAACTGACTTCATCCCATTAGAGGTTTGCATAAGGTAATAATTTAAAACAACTACCCGGCCTCATTTGAATAAATTACCAATTCATTTTCTAAAAGAAAAATGCCACTTCTCCGAGCTGTGTTTTTAACTGCTTGCCATGGTAGAAGATGAAAACAAAAACCTATGAATATTTCAGAACAAGAATTGTTCAAATTCTCTTATCGTTTAGCTTAAGCCAGACAACGGGTTATTGTTCTGGAAATCTGACTGAGAGAGACCCAAGCAGCTGAGACAGTGAAATACCACTCACACCAAAGTCAGTCTTCAGTGGGGGGAGCAGCCACTGGGGTTAAGTCCTCCTGCATTCCAGCACCAGGAAGTCACCCTAATAAAAAATCATGATGTATGCAAATATTTATCTGTAAGGATGTTCATCCCAGTGTTATTTATAATGGGGGAGAGACAGAGAGAGACAGAGGCAGAGAGAAGTTAAGAGCAAGGGTGGGGGAAGTGTCTTCCTGACTAAGGCATTGATTGGACAGTACATTAGCATATAGCCATAGGATGGTCTGGAATAAAAATGGTTAAATATCATGTCATAGAAGGATTCATAATGATATGTGAAAATGCTTATTATATTAAAAAGTTTGTAAAGACAAACTATAAAATGTATGTCCTACGTTACTGTTCATAGAAAAGATAAACATCGCCCTGGCTGCTGTAGCTCAGTGGATTGAGTGTGGGCTGCAAACCAAGCTCCAGCCATGACAGAACATTCCAGAGAGCAGGAAGGCAGAAGAGGAAATGGGGTCATGCCCCAACTCTTAAAACCACCAGTGAGAATTCTGTTACATCCAGAAGTTGGTCACGTGGCCAGTGCAGGGAAGTATCATGAGAACCTGGGAAGTATAGTCTTTATCCTACCTGGCTCACCTAAAATTCAGAAGTCCAATTTTTGAGGAAAAAAGAGAAAATAGATACTGGAGGGCAAGTAGTAGCCTTTCTGGCAAAAAAAAAAAATCATACAAATGGGCATCACAAGATATCACTAGGCAAAGAAGACATACCAAACCAAGTGTGTGTAACTACTTCAACATTTTTTGCATTCATTCAATCCAAAAAGTATTTCCTGGTGCTTGCATTTATTTGAAAACAGTCTACGCACTGCAGAATTCCGAGCTACGGTCTCTGGGGAAGAAATCAAACAGCTGCAGCAAATAAAGCAGATGGGAATTAAGAATGCTGGAGAACCTCCAAAACACGATCCCATTGTCCACTAAGTGCCAACTCTACAAAGAATGTGTGCTCCAAAATAGAAACTTTATGAAACTTTGAAGCATTTGATTAATGTAAACCTTCATGAATAATGCAAGGCTGTGCGCCAGGGCTTGATGTGAGGCAGGGAGAGGAGAAAGGAGATTAGCACGTTCATCTTGGCTTTAAAAAAAATATGAGAAATTCACAGAGGGAAGTCGAGCATTTTGGGGCGAGGAGTGTGACTACTGAAATGGCTGCTGCTGACATGCTCCTTGGGCGGCCGCCGAGGAAACACCAGCCAGCTCGCCAGGGCGATTCCCTCGGAGGGTCGGCCCAGCCCTGAGTGCCGCTGGGTGAAACAGTCCAGGCTCTGTGACTGCAGGCAGGGCCCAGAGACTCTTCTTTGCCCTGTAAATATCTCTCCCCGCTACAGGTTGCTGGAGGTAGACACTCCTCCATTACACATTCTCTCCTTGATGTTAACGCACCGTCTTCTGTTGAAATGCAAACACCGCTGAGGGGGATTGCGCACGTGGCAGATTCCAAAACACAACTCTTTCTATTCTGCCTCTAAAATGTCTTTTACAAATTTTACTACAAAATATTTCAGACTTACAAGAGGTAAAGGACCACACATTACCTATTATGTCCCTCCTTTCCTGGTCTGGTGCCCTCAGAATCCATCCCCCGACCCATGGAGAGAAGAGTCAAGCGATTCTTTTAGGGCAGCCAGAGACACACCCTGGTTCTCAGACAGAGAGAGCCTGGCAGGTAATGCCCCGGAGCTTGTTATTGTCTTTCTGGAAGCCTTCTTGCTCTCTTAGGTGAAGCCAGCCCCCACTCCCCACAGTGTGGCTGGCAGTAGACTTCCCTCCTCTGCTGTGGGGAGAATATATGGAGGGTGGACAGGGTGTGACTGGAGCGACTGGGCTGGTGTCATGTGGGCCCCACTGCTCAGCTGGAGCTCATTGCTACTGTAGGGGAGCATAACCCATGTTGCCAGCCATTCCAATATTTTAAAGAGAAGCTGAGAATCATTTTTGTTTTGTTTCCTTTTCTTTTACTAGGCAATCCCTGCACAGGGATTTGGGACTCTAATAGCTGGTGATCCTGGGCATTTGCTCTTCTCAAGTTTGGTGTTCTCAGCTGTCTGGTAAAAGAAGAGAAAGAAGAAATACTATGTTTTATGATGCTTCCCAGGGATAATTCATGTAGGGTTCTTAGACTGTAGCCAGGTTGGCACAAACTAAATGATCAATAATTGTGAGCTTTTTTTATTTTAACTAGACACTGGAAGAGGCACTAGATTGGGATCCTATCTTTTTTCCCATCTCAATTCAGAATGTAGAGTGTTCTGTCTTCTACGGTGGGGACAGCAGAGCCCACCTGGAAGAAAGAGCCAGGGCTCAGCAGAAGTCTCTGGAGCTCCCTAAATGCAAGGGTGCGGAAGGCAAGAGATACTGCAAGGAACTGCCCCAAATCTGCTGTAGACCTTTCCTATTGAAGGAAAAATAAAGATGAAAAACAGGAAGGAAGGAAGAAATGAAAGAATGAAGGGAAAAAAGGAAGAGAGGAAATGAGACTTAGTAAAAACTCAAAGCATAGACAATATTATAATTAATATATAGCAAGAGGTTCTAAAATTCTGGGAGAGATCTAAAAAACTGCTAAGCAAAAGTCATGTTGCAGATTATAATTAATGATACTTAAAGATATTTAAGGCATATCGTTAAGTTTGGTAATCAGGCTATAAAATAATGTGTATTGAATGAGACTACTAATGTATAGGAATTTACGTATATTTACCAAAAATAAGACTGGAAATACAGCCAACAAATTATGTAAAAGGGTAATCTCTGGGTGACAGGATTGTAATTTTTATGTTTTGTTTTCATTACATGAACCTCCTAATTTGTCCTTTATAAACTTATGTAACTTGTTTAGTATGACAAAATGAGAAGCATTCAAAATAGTCAGTAGGTTTGTGAAGCTACTAGTTTCAGCCAAACCAAGAATTTCAGATTCTTTTTCTAAACTTCCAGCAGGTGGCGCAATAGCGATGTCAGCCTCCGACAGTTTCGCTGCTACATTAACAGAATCTCAGATGTTTTGTAGGTTCTGGCTAGGGTTGCCCGCGAAGCAGAGATCACGTTCCCTGGTGGGCAGGGGGCACTTGGAAGAAACCACCCAGACCCAGGGACTGCCCTCACCCAGGGACTGGCCCCAGGGTTCCATGGTCCCTGCTCCAGGAGAGACAACACTGTTAGAAATGCAGAGATGTTTCTCTTCTTCCCTCCATTTACTTCCACCCCATAAATGCAGATCATGTTTTTGGTGGGCATTTCTGGGTAGCATTAAATTTGAAGTTCACCCAAATCCTAAGAAAAAGTGAGATTTTTGAGCTCAAATGTGAAAAAAAAATAGGCAATTTCCTTATCCACAATACACTCCAGTTAAGGGATTTAATGAACAGCAAACCTTGTGCACAAAGGTGATGGACAGCTGAGCCCACCGACACAGCTCAGGTTGGCAGGAGAGAAGCTAGCAGGCTCCTCCTGCCGGGTCCCAGAGTTTTCACTTACTAATTCTTCTTCACACCCACTGTGAGCCAGATGCTTTAACAGAGGACTGGCTTGCATGTGGCACTCATCTGGGTTCTGGGTTCAAATCCCTTAGCATATAGTTGCTGTCAAAGTCAGACAGCCCAGGCAATCAGAAGGAATCAAATAAAATGATGGGCAAGAGCGACCTGGCAATCACTATATGTACATATCTTCATCCATTCTTGTTCACTCTCTCTCTCTCTCTTTCTCTCTCTCTGTCTTTCTCTCTCCCTCTCTCTCTCACACACACAGGCATCCCTAACGTCATTAGAATAGTGGAGGTCATATGACAACATAACTAACACATATAAGACTGTAGACCAGACAATTTCGCTTCAAGGTTAAGAGCTTTGGAATCAGCCTGGGCTTGAGTCCCAGTCCTGACACTCTCCAGCGTGGCACTTTGCTCTTGGTCCCCACGTCTGTTAAATGTTAGTAACGATCCCTACAAGTCACAGTATTGCAGAGGGGATTCAAAGCTCTCCTGCACACGGCACCCTTAGCACGATGCTTGCCAGTGAGCAGTACTCAGTACTCATTATTCAGTTCCTGTGGGTTATTATTGTTTCCTGAAAATGTAAGAATAGATGGACAATTTGAAATGACCAAACTGGAGTCTGTTGATTGATGGGAAATTTAATCAGGGACAGTTATGTCCAGTGGCAAAATTTTCCATCACTGAAATAACTTTCAGAGTCTTTTAATATACACCGAAGTAAACCCCAGCACTGTTTTTGTCCCAGACCTTTGGCATGGCTATCTGGGGAACATCTGTGGGACCAGCTGGATATAGCAGTCTGGGTGGGTGATCTTCAAACGAATCAGCACCCAGCACATCATGAGCATGGCCCGGTCGGAAGAAACCTGGCCCTCACGCTGGAGCAAAGTCCTGGGGAAGCCTACCTATATATAATAGATGTCCACAAAGTGAATATGCCCTTGTAACCTGCACTACGATAAAGGAACAGCACACCATCAGCTCCCAGGGTTCCTCTTAGGGGCACTCCCAGGAGGAAGCACTGTCTTGACTTCTAATACCTAAGTGGATTTTGTCTATTTACTAACTTTATGCTTGTGAATCTGGCTTTTTTTGCTCACTACTGTGTTTGTGAGAGTCATGTCCGAGCTGTTGTGCACTCTTTGTTATGTAGCCCTAACTTCGTGGTCATTGCTTTTCAGGGCATTGCCTTTTTTGAAGAGTCCAGGCAAGTTGTCTTACAGAATGCCCTGTGATCTGAACTGGACCAGTCACTTCCTCTGGATAAGGCACAGCTTAAACATTTCGGTCAGAATATATGGCCAAGCTGAGGTTGTGTAGAATGTCTCATGAGGAGGCGCCTGGAGTCAGTGTGCCCCGTTATTGGTGATGCTAAGCTTGATCGCTTGGTTAAGCAGCTGTCTGGCAGATCTCTCCATTGTGAAGATGCCTTACTTTTCATAATTAACAAATAATCTTTAGGGGGATATTTTGAGATCATGTAAAATCCTGATGGCCAACCAACTGTTCACTCAATGGTTTTAGCATCTGTGGATGATCCTTATTTCAGTCAATTATTTCATGGAAGTTGGAATTCTTAGGAAATTCTCTTGTAAAAACAAAGCACTCTTATGAGTATTCACTCGTCCTACCCTGCAGTCCCCACAAAGACAAGGTGAACTTGCAGGTTATTTTCCTTTGTCTCCTAATTTCTGCTTTCTGCCTTAATTGTCTTACTTTTTATCCCAGGAGGCTGACACCCTGCGCTACCCAATTACCTTGCGATTGGGTTTCTGGCTGGGTGTGGTCCACGGGAGCCTCTTACTGGCAAGTTATGGAAGGGCAGGAGAAGAGAGAGGTCAGGGTGCCCACCTCCCCACCTCCTCCCCTGCCTCAGCTCTCACTGCTGGCAGTAGCTGCATCCCTCGGCACCTGAGTCCTCGTCTGGCGACTCTCCACGCCGCAGCTCCCCTTGGCTCCAGCTGCATCGTTCCTTTTCCTTGGCCCTTCGGCCCTAGGACAGCATTAGCCTCCTCCTCTTCCAGTCTAGGCACTTTGATATTTCTTGTTCGCACTTAACCTTGTCCGCACTTCTTAATTAGTCCCTTTATTAAAAATCTCTTTATTTAAACTATCCAAGAAATTCTGCTTCCTGCCAGGACTCTAACTGATTCAGTGAATATCACTCCAGATCCCTAGTTTTGATCCAAATGGTGTGGCTTTAATTTTTTCTTCTGCCAGTCGGCACCGCTCACAAGGCTGTGTCCATCAGAGTGAGGACAGCGAGCAGGAGAAGCAGAGAAGAAGGGAAGAGAGCATCCTTCTGGCAACTGCGTTCCTGGACTCCAGCTTCCCTGAGCCCAGTCCAACCCTCCTTTCCCCACAGTTTGAGTCCACAAACTAATGAAGTCCATGAACTAATGAAGTCCACTTTATTGCTTAAGCCCTTTTAAGTTGAGTTTGTGTCCCTTGCATCCGAAGAGCCCTGATGTGCAGGGACGGCACAAGGAGTTGGCAGTCTGCCTGTGCGGGGGGCCTGGAGGTCCTAGACATGTCACGGACTCCTCATTCGCTTCAAGAGTACCACGTGGTTATAGCTCTTTATTCCTGTCTCGGCTTCCTCTGGGTACTTAACACATCAAATGATCCTTACTTCAGAGCAGTTCCTTCAGAGCAGTCTCTGCCTGGTTGTATTGGGAGCAGGCAGGTCTCCTTTGCATAATTCACTGGTCGAAGGGAAGGCAGACTGAAGACAAACTGCAAGAAAGGAGAGCGCAGGGCCCCAGGGCTGGGAACAGGGGCACCATGACAGTTTCTGGGCCCAAAGGGGCAGTGAGAAGGGGCAGTGTAGCTACGTGACGGGGGCCATGACTTGGGTGAAGGACACAGCCAACTCCTGGCAGCCCTGTAGCGAGGAAGCAGAAGAATAAACACTGTGGCCCCATTCTCTGCTTTCCCTCCTATATCCTGCCATTGCCCCCACTGGCCAGACCCAACAGTCCCACCTGGTTTCTCTTTCCTGGCACAGAGCAGGCTGACGAAGGGGGAATGGATGTGAAGAAATACGGCCAGGGACTCAGCACAGTTCCTGGTCCTAAAGGTGCTGTCACAAGCCCACCAATCCCAGATGGAGTCCAAGAGCGAGACACCTTAGCCTGGGGTTTAAGGACCACCGTTGAGAGGAGCTAAATGTTATGGTAAAGAGCAAGGTTTTCGATCCCAAGTGCATCATCCTTGGATAAGTAACCTGACTCACCTGAACCTCATCTCTACAAGCGGATACTAATGGTACCCACTTCTTAGGTGTATTCAGGGTTAACTGAGTCAACACCTGCCCAGTGCCCAGCACGGTGCTGGAGACGTGAGGAGGATGTCGTCAAGGTGCACCATCGTTAGCGCCGTCATTACATTTGCATTGTACTCTGGACAATCTCACGCTGGATGGAGCAAACTCCCCCAGAGCGTGTCTCGAGGTAGAAAGAATACTGGCTTCGGAGCCAGAACACCTGGGCTCAGATCCCGCCACGGGATGCTCCTCCCCGGTGTGCCCTTCATTTCTCTGAGCCTCAGTTTCCACACCTGAAAATGGAGCACGGACACCCACTTCACGGTCCCGGAAGGAGACCAAAGCAAATGAAATAAATGTACAAGAAAATGTTTTCTAAAGTGCAACAGCACTCTGCTAATGTAAGGAACGATAATTATTAACCCAGTGAAGAGTGTTCTGCAGCAAGCGTTTCCCTGACGGCCTTTGTTGCTATTCTCTTGTTGACTCAGTGCATGTCAACAGATGACTCCATTTCAACCTAAATGTCCATCGCCCAAGCTAATTGCTAATTTAGACTTAAACTGTGCCCAACTCCCGATTAGAATTTAAACCTTGGAACTCCATTAGGGATGCATAATGCTACATTTTCCTTCACTGAAATTAATCAGCTGCAAATGATTAAATTACTATATATAGTGTGAAACACAACAAAGCTGTAATTTTTATATAAATTCCAGAATGTTACATTATTTCCCTTCAGCACTGACATTGGAATAATTCCTCCACAATCATTGCTTTGTCTTCTGTAAAATAAAATTTAAAGAACCCATTGCTCTTCAAGCGTACCGAAGTCTGTGTTCAATATTTAATATGATTAATGTTTACTGTATTTGTTGTGGGGTTGTCTGCTAATTGTGGCGTTAAACCTCACCCCTTCATCATCTTTGGGGGCTGTGGGATGTTGGTTCAGAACCACAGTTTGAGAAAGTATCAATTAAAATTCAGCTCCACTGAACACATGAATCTTTTTTGTTGTTTGTTTGTGATGCCTGGCATATCTGGTGGCAACAGTCTCCTTCTCCCACCCTCTCCTAGCTGCAAGAACAGAGTGAAATTCTAGGAAACTTTGCAGTAGGCACACAGCCTGAAGTGAAGCCCCCGGCATGCTCAGTGGGCAAGCAGAGCCAGGGATACCCAGGGTGCAATGCCAGCAGTGTGCTTCATTGGCAAAGCCCTCCACCTCTGGACAGACACAGGTAACTAAAGCAAATGCGATGTGGGTGAGGCAAACAGGTGTCTAGAGACAATGTTTCAGGAGGCTGATGGTACATTTGCATGGCCCTAGGAGCGAGTGCCCAGTGCTTAAACTCTGTGCCCCCGCCCCTCACCCTTCAGGGCCTCGCTCCTTACATTTTGCACCCCAGGCGCCTCCCTTGCATCCCACTCTGATTAAGAATACCTCACTGAAAGAGTCAGGAAGCCTGAGATGATGACCAGGGAGTCCTGGCACCACTGTGATAGACCTTGGATTGGTCCCTTAACCTCTCTGAGTCTTTCTTATGTGTGAAATAGGAATAATAATCTCTGCTGGGAAGATGTAGGATTGAGATAGTGCTTTGTAAATGGCAGGATGCTCCCCAGATGTGGGCACTATTGTCAGTGAGTGGCATGCATTTCTCTGGCTTGCCTCTGCACCGCAGCGGGTCCTCTGGTCCCCTCCTCCAAGTCCTTGCAGCCTTTTGGAGGAAATCCTGGACAAAGCCTTCAAAATTCTGTCCCCACAATGACTCCCAGCCTCCATATGGCCTCCAAAGCCCAGGGAAGGTGTTGCCTCCCCCCTCCCCACCACCCCTTGCTGTGGCTCTTCCTTCCAGATGGTGGGAAGGAGTTCTGCTGGTTTTGAGATGAAATTGCACCAACTACAGCTGGGCCACTTTAGTGGTGGAGTGATCTGTTCTCTCACTTTCTCCCATTAATCTCAGCTCTCAAGGACAACTGCGTTCCTCTCCCAGGTCTCTCGGAGAACAGGTGGACAAACCGTTCTCCCAACTTCTCTTCGTAGCCCCTCTCTGGGGTCCGCACATCAGGGGGGCTGGCATCGAAGGCTTCTCTCTCCATGCCTCATTCCTGCCCCTCCTCTCCTCACCTGGGCGAACCTTGCCCCAGGTACATGGTCACCCCTTTCCACCCAAAGCTTGAGTGCCACAGTAACACTGGGTCCCTCTGAGTACTGACTGGGCACCCTCTGTTTTGGGGGGGGTACAAAAGGCCTGGCACACTCTTCATTTCAAGAGCTCACAACCCACAGAGTATTCTTTGTGCCAACTCTGCCTTACCGTGTCCGTGTGTGCTAAAGAGAAAGAGGTCCCATTGATGTGGCAAAATATTCCCAGTCAATAAATCTAAGTTAAGAATATATGAGTATTCATTATTCATTATGTAATTACTTTAACTGTTCTCTAAGTTTGAAGTTTTCCAGAGTGAGATGTTGGGGTGGGGGAAGCAGTAATAGTTTTAAAATGATTTTTGAAATGTTCCATGGCACACAACTGGTCAGCGTATTACTTACCAGCACTGGTTTTTCCAAATGGGTTCACATCATTCACACACTTATTTAAATATATGCAAACAGTTTGCACTTAGCTAACATAAAATGAAGAACAAGAAACAACTATCTGGCTTTCACTGTGATCCCTAAATATAAGCCGAGTACCTCCTCTGGTGCTCTAACAACGAAACAGCGATCCGCTCCCTTGTTCACAGAAAAACTGCTGTGTTGGGCACTAAGCTGTATAGCTTGGGGCCCACAGAACTACACCAACGGGCCTTTGAATCCTCGAGGGTTGTTTCAGTGGCAGGCGATCTTTACCACGCTCGCTGAATCAGAGCGCGACCCACTTCAGCTGTGACATCACTGGCACCACACCAGCCCCTTGATTTTCCTTTAAAACATGCACTCTTTTGTGGGTAGAAGGAGGAAGAAAATTCAGTTCCTCATCCTCTGGTGTTCCCAGGCTCAAGAATGGATCAAAAATCCAAGAAGAGATCAGACAAGAGGGAAACTAGGGAGAAGCTTTCATTGTTTTTGTCCACCTCTGCTCCAAAATGGCGCATGGGCCGGAGGCCAGCTGCAGGAGATTTCGTGCAGAGAGTAGGTGCACCAACAGGCAGTGGTTCTTACTCTCAAAGGCCGTCACCCGCGCCTCCCCGAGCCACCCTCATCCCTTTAGCTGCCTATACTTCAGGAGGACTTGAGCACTATGGCCTCTTGGCACCCTGGGTCTGGGGAAGAGGCAGACTGCCCCTTATTTTCCTACCTTCCACTGCCGACTCAATAGACATCTTTGGTTCAGCCCAATTGCCAGCCATCTCGGAGCCACTCTCTAGCACACTGTTGGAATAGAGCAGATGCTCAATAAAGGCATGAACTATGAAGAGAAGGGCTGTAGAAGAAACTGAAGGAGTAGAGTTATGGAAGATTTTATTAACTTGGAGGGCTTTTTGCTGACTTCTGCTTAGAATTCAGCTCTGGAATCCTCAAGGCTGCCACCCTGAGACAAGCAGAAATGCACCTGGTGCATGGATATCATCCTTCTTCCTCAAATGACTTTGCAGGCAACTGATATCTGCAATGGCCCAAGGAAGGAGAGAAATATCATGGCTGTGCGGTAGTTTGTAGGGGACTGACATCCTAGCAGCATACGAGAGAAGGAGTCAATGAAATTGAAGTGATTACCATTACAATGAGTCCGATATCGTAATAGTAAATATCTGTGTTGAGAGCAAATTATGTGCTGGGTCCTGTGTTAAGTACTTTAAATATGCTATTTTATTCAATTTTCCAGCAACCCGATAGATACTTCCTTTTACAAATGAAGTGATTAAGGCTTGCAGAGGTAACTTACCTAAGTATGATGGTCAATTTTATGTGTCAACTTGGCCAGACCATGAGATGCTTAGATATTTGGTTAAACATTATCCTGGGTGTGCCTGTGAGGGTGATTCTGGATGAGAATAACATTAGAATCAGTAGACTAAGTAAAGCAGATTACCCTCCCTCAATGTGAGTGGACCTCATTCAATTAGATGAAGGTCCAAATAGAACAAAAATGTAGAGTAGGAGAGAATTCTCTCTCTACCTGAATGTCTTCAGGTAGAAGGCTGCACATCAACCTTCTCCTGACTTTGAACTCAGACTGGAGCTGCATTAGTAGCATTCCTGGGTCTCTGGCTTGCCGATTATAGATCATAGACTTCTCAGCCACCATCACCACTGGAGCCAATTCCTCCACCTATAGTTTTAGTTGAAAAGCTTAAGTGATTAATGCATGTGGAATGCTGTTGTTCCAGGAACTGGAATACATGACTCCAAGAGGGTGACAAGTAATTCAACCTTTATGTCCCAGGGGGGTCTGCAAGTGTTTGAGATGGTACCTGAGCCATTGTGTTCCAGGGAGGGAACGTCTGTGACAAAGATAAAAAATTGTTGATCAGTAGATAAAGAAGTACTAGGAAAATCACAGCTGGACTGCAAGTCTTAACTGATTAAACTTTTTCCAAATCCCTTACCTATCTTGTTTTTCTCCTTGTAAAAAAATTGGCTTGAAATGGATGTTAAGAGAGTTTTTGGGTTACATAATTTGCCATCTTCTCAGATCACTGGCCATCTGAATAAAGCACCCATAAAGATTCAATCCTTGTCTCTACTTACTGATTCTGGTAGTGACAGGCAGCACGAACGCTGACTTTTCCAGTTTCATCCTTGCTGCTAGGACCCACTTCTCACCATGAAGACTTAAAATGCCAAATCTTCCCCTTCCCCTCTTCCATTACATTCAGGGCACAGGTGTGCAAACCAAACCTTTCTATGTGGACATAAGGAGTTTGCCAGGAGCTAGTGGGAAATTTTCCTTTCTTAAAAAGGAGATACCAGGAGGAAACAGCTTTCTCCAACGTTGCGGAGGATTGCACCTACCTGGTCCAAGAAACAAGAGCAACATCTTGCAACCGGGGAAGACACTGCCTTTGTGCTGAGGAAGAGCAGAAAGAGAGGAAAATCTGAATCGTGAACATA
>PVJI01012564.1:14929-51280 GCA_004026765.1 Micronycteris hirsuta | reverse complement strand
AATATTCTTGTATAATTATTTTTGTACAATACTTTCATTGCTCTTGAGTAAATACTGAATTCCTGTGTCATAGGATAGATAGATGTTTAATTTTTCAGAATCTGCCAAACAGTTGTCTCAAGTAATTGCACCATTGTACAATCCCACCAGCAGAATGTGGGAGTGTTAGAACTTGATCCCCATTTCTGACACAGACTTGGACATGAACAGCTTTGGATCCCAAATATCCACTTCTTTCCTGGTGAAAAGGGGAGTGTTGCATATGGGAACAGAGGGGTGGAAGTTTGTGGGTGACAGAAGTGTGTGGTCCTAGATCTATTGACCCTCAGATTCATTCCTGACCACTTCTGCTCTGCTCCGTATCACTAGAGACTTTCTGGCTCAATGCTCCTGTTTGGGTATGGCCAACAGGTGGCAATCATTGTGAGTTTTGAAGGTAGAAGGAAATAGAAAGGCAGTTTCCTCCTCACTCTGTGTCTCTAGTGGCTTCTCTTACATCAACCATGTGTCATTTTTGGATTCAGCATCTACCTAACAGACCTGCCACAGCTCCAGCCTCCACCCATGACTCCACCTTGAACCCAGGTAATACCACCTGCTCTCCCTAGCCTAGTAGTATTGTGTTTTCCTGCTGTTGCCAATCCGTGCATTGCCTCACATTTCCCTGTAACTTGGTTCTTAGCCTCTGTCTTTATGTGCGTCATCATTCCTTGTATTAAATTCCCTTTGTTCTAATACTTAGAATGGGTTCTGTTTTCCTGTTTGGACCATGACAGATATATATAGCATCAAGCATTAACAAAAGTGATCTTGAGGCCAAATCACATTTAAAGCCTACCAGGCAGATTTATTGTCAAATCCTAAAACTGCAGATATAGGACAATGTTATTCAGAAACCATCTAGTACTACTAGTATAACAATACATAATGTGTAGCCCAAATTCCTGCTATGATGAAATTTGCATCTGATAACCAGTCAGAACCAAGTCAATTGACCTCAGGATGAACGTGAGATTTGGTGTTAGTGAATCTGTGTACCTTGCTTTAGTATTGATGGGAGCCATAGTTATGTTGGTAGAAGAAGAAAAGAAAGAGACTGGGAGGAAAATGGCTATTCTAAGCAGCCACATAATTGAATGGATTGATCCAATTTCTAGGTTGGCAGGCCACATACTTGGGTTTCAAGGGAGGCAATCATTCTTGCTGCTCTTTTGCTTCTTTCTTCAGGTCTTAAAACTGTGCCTGCCATATAGGTAATACTCAATAAATATTTGTAGAATTATAGTTGTTCATTTATTCACTTGTTGAATTCTTACTTGAATAATTTAGATGTCTTGATTGCAATTAATAAAAAATCAAATCAAATTGGCTGAAGCCAAAAAAAAAAAAAAAAGAGGGATTAGAGTACCTCACATGATTGGAAAGTCCAAGGACATAACAGCTTCAGGTATGGCTAGATCCAGGTGCTCAAATGATGCATAGTTGTCTCTCCATGTCTCCATGTCTCTCTATTTCTAAGCTCTGCTTTTCACTGTGTTGGCATCATTGCACATAAACTCTTGCAAGGGAAGGTAATGAGAAGACCCCCCTAAAGTGTCTACTTGATATCTTATCAGAAGAATAACCTCCAGGGAAAGAGAGAGCTTATACTTAGAAAAAAAATATTTTTAGTGTAAATCTACGGCTCACCACTCACCAACTCTGTTTGTCCTGGCTTCAGTCTCTTGCCTCCCCTTAGCCAGAGAAGGAACCAGGGCATTTTGATTCAAATTCCTTTCCTCCTCCAAGACTGTTTGCAATGAGGTAGAGGTGGTTCCCAAAGGAACAACATAGTGCTATTATCAGAATGACAAATGAATTATGGACAGGCAGAAACCACAAATGACCATATGGGGACATCTATGTAACAGGCACTGTGGATCAGGGGTATAAGAGCAGGAAAACACCATAACCTCCCTGTCAATTTAAGAATGTCTAAATCTGTAGAAAAATTTTATGAGTTTATTAGAGTTTATCTGAGCCAAACAGAGGACATGCTTGGAAGCAAGATCCCAATAACTGAGAAAAATGCTTCCTAGAATGACAGTATGCGGTCTTTTATGAAGGGACCTTAAGGAAGATTACATGAACAAGGAAAAAAGCAAGGCAGGGATTGTATTACAGGGTAGTTAACAAGATTATGTGCTTGCCCTCTTGAGGTTGGTTTAGTCCTGTTGACTTCGCTCCAGCTCTGCTTTGCTTTCCCCTGTAGCAGCAGGATGTGCCTGTCCTCCTGCAACCCAGGCACACTCCCATTCTCCTACCACAGTGCTTCGGAGGGCTGGTAGTGTGCTGGTTGCTGACTTTACTCTGATCCTCTAGTGCCTGCTTTTGAACCCTTAGCTTCTGAGGGGTCTAAAAAAGCATTTCAAAGGTGTATTAACCTAGATGCACAAAAACAATGCACAGGGCTTGCTTAAGGCAAAGATAAACTTTTACTAAAGGAGTTAGTAAAACTCCTGTGGCATGACTACCCACCATGATCTGCCCATTTGGAAATTTATGATCAGATCACTCTGTGAGGTTACTTTCATCCACATCCCTGTCCTGAAGGTGCTTAACCTCTAGCAGGGAAGCGTGGAGGGAAGTAAGCATTTAGAATCAAGGCTGTCAATCTTATGGTGGAAGTACAGGTTGCAGCAGGGCAGTATCCTTAAAATGGAATTTCACTGGCTGTTGTTCAAATACCAACTGTCCTCAGGTTTGACCGTCTAGAAGCTAGCGAACTGGCTTTGTGTCCACAGTGAATACTCAGAGATTCAGAGAACCCTTCCAGAAGGCTTTGCTGGATCTATACCACAGTCTATAACAGATGGCAGCTTGAGATGCCAGAAGCCTCTGGGAGAATAGACTGTAAACAACTTGGTTCCACTGTGGGGATCAGTGGTGGGGAGGGACATGGAATGGGATTTGCTGTGCTAAAATACACTTTGGGTGACCGTCCAACTTTCAATCCAGTTGGAAGATAAGAAATTTGTTTTTTGCAATTAAAATTTTTATTTTTAGATCATTAGTTTCAATACAATTGTAAGAGGTAATACAGAGAGATCCCTTGTATACTTGTAATGTGCAATGATAGCATTTTGCAAAACTCTAGTAGACTGTCACAACCAGGGTCTTGACATTGATACAGTCCACAGACTTTATTCTGATCATCCCAGTTTTACTTGGACTTACTTGTATGTGTGTCTGTGATTTAGTTCTATACAGTTTATCACATATAAAGGTTAGCACATCCATGACCACAGTAGAGATAAAGAATAATTCCATCCCCACAAGAATCCTTTCAGTTGCTTTTTTAAAAAATATATTGTATTGATTATGCTATTACAGTTGTCCCATTTTGCCCCTTTTATTCCCCTCTACCCCACACACTCCCCCCAACCACATTCTCCCCCTTTAGTTCTTGTCCATAGGTCACACATGGGTTCTTTGGCTTCTACATTTCCTATACTATTATTAACTTCTCCCTGTCTATTTTCTACCTACCATTTATGCTACTTGTTCTCTGTATCTTTTCCCCCTCTCTCCCCCTCCCACTCCCCTCTTGATAACCCTCCATGTGATCTCCATTTCTGTGGTTCTGTTCCTGTTCTAGTTGTTTGCTTAGTTTGCTTTTGTTTTAGGTGTGGTTGTTGACAACTGTGAGTTTGTTGTCATTTTACTGTTCACATTTTTTTCTTCTTCTGCTTCTTAGATAAAACCCTTTAACATTTCATATAATAAGGACTTGGTGATGATGAACTCCTTGAACTTCACCTTATCTGAGAAGCACTTTATCTGCCCTTCCATTCTAAATGAAAGTTTTGCTGGATAGAGTAATCTTGGATGTAGGTCCTTGCCTTTCATGACTTGGTACACTTCTTTCCAGCCCCTTCTTGCCTGAAAGGTCTCTTTTGAGAAATCAGCTGACAGTCTTATGGGAACTCCTTTGTAGGTAATTGTCTCCTTTGATCTTGCTGCTTCTAAGATTCTCTCCTTATTTTTAATCTTAGATAATGTAATTATTATGTGCCTTGGTGTGTTCCTCTTTGGGTCCAACTTCTTTGGGACTCTCTGAGCTTCCTTGACTTCCTGGAAATCTATTTCCTTTGCCAGATTGGAGAAGTTCTCCTCCATTATTTGTTCAAATAAATTTTCAATTTGTTGCTCTTCCTTTTCTCCTTCTGGCACCCCTATGACTCACATGTTGGGATGTTTAAAGATGTCCTGGAAGTTCCTAAGCCTCTCCTCATGTTTTTGAATTTTTGTTTCTTCATTCTTTTCTTGTTGAATATTCTTTCTTCCTTCTGGTCCACACCATTGATTTGAGTCCCAGTTTCCTTCCCATCACTGTTGGTTCCCTATACATTTTCCTTGATTTCACTTAGTGTAGCTTTCATTTTTTCATCTAATTTGTGACCAAATTCAACCAATTCTGTGAGCATCCTGATTACCAGTGTTTCGAACTGTGCATCTGATAGGTTAGCTATCTCTTCATCACTTAGTTGTATTTTTTCTGTAGCTTTGATCTGTGCTTTCATTTGGGCCATTTTTTTTCTCAGCGTGCCTGTTATGTAAAGGGGCGGAGCCTTAGGTGTTCACAAGCCTTAGGTGTTAGGAGCCTTAGGGTGGGGCAACCCACTTTGCTGCGTTGTGGGGGAGGGGTCTGAAAGGGAACAATGGCACTTGCTCTACTCTCTGCTGGCTTTCAGTCACTTCCCCCACTATCCACAAGCAAATTGGGCCCTTCTGTGCTGATTCCCAGGTGGGTGGGCTTGTCTACATTCTAGGACCCTGTGGGTCTCTCCAACTCTTCTGTGAGGCTGGGAGTTTCTCCTACCTCAACCCCCACAGGTGTTTTGAATTTGTGGTTTGAGTCTTTATTTCCCTACTATGGAACCCTGGGCTTCATGGTCTATTTCACTCCCCAGCTGTTCCTTTATCTGCACAGGAATGAGGAAGTGCCTGCTCCACAAGCCATGGCCCCACTGGGTCTGCCACATGCGGTCTCACTCAGTCCACCAGCCCCTGTCTTGCCGTCCAGCTGCAGTACTGCCTGCCCCACTCCACAAATTGCTGCCTTGCTGTGTCTTTCAGCCACTGACTTGCTGGTGAGCCCTCTCTGCCTGGCTCCGCCCCTCCTACCAGTCCGGATGAACGTGTCTTCTTTAACTCCTTGGTTGTTGGACTTCCATACAGTTCCATTTTCTGTCAGTTCTGGTTGTTTTTTTTTTTTAATTTTTTGTTGTCCTTTTTTTGGTTGTGCTAGGAGACACAGTGTGTCTACCTACTCCTCCATCTTGGCCAGAAGTCTCAGTTGCTTTTTTATAACCCTGTCCACATCCCTCCCAACTAATTCATTCTTTCTCCTCCCTAGCTTGTGAGAACCACTACTCTGCTATCCATTTCTATAATTTTGTCAATTCAAACCTATTATTACACCTGTAAACAACTTGGCTTTTTTCACTCAGCATAATTCTCTGGGGATTATTGTTGCCTATATCTATATTTTGTTTCTCCTTATTACTGAGTAGTATTCAATGGTGTTTACATACCAGTTTGTTTAACTCTTTACCCATTGAAGGACATCAGTGGGGTTTCCAGTTTTTGGCTACTATGAACAAGGTTGCTATGAACATTTATGTATGGGTTTTTACATGAACCTGTTTCACTTCTTGGGATAGGCACCCTGAAACTTGTGTTAACTGCTCTTAATTGCTCATTCACATCTGTACCTTCATTGGTGTGACCTCCCCTTATAGGTTCAGCCTACTCCTGGTATTCATAAAGTACTTTCAACCATTCAGAGCAAATTGACATTGATCACCTTATTACATCTTTACAACATTCTCCTTAAAAGCATATTTCTTTTTTCCAACTATTTTTTTCTATTATTCCACAATATCCTTTTTCCTTCTTCACTTGGCTCAGGTTTTATTTTTCCTTCTGAACACATCTTAGCGCCTAATGGGAATCTCATCACTGTCTTCTGTGGTTTGCGCAGTGCCCTACACTGAATTCCAGGTGGCAGCTCCCTGATGCCTTTATGCATGCACTCAATACCTGCTCAATGAGCACCTACTTTGTACCAAGAATAAGAAAGACAGTGGTGAAATGAAGAGACACAATCCTCCTTTTACAGAGCTTATAGTCAGTGAGGTAAACAAGGCCAGATTGTAATGAAGGCTCTGATGGAAACCACATGGAAATGCATTAGTGAGTCACAGCAGGGATGTGTGCTGTGCTACTTTAAGTGATCTGGGAAATCGACATCTCCTCTAAGATAGCTGTAGCTTGAGACTTGATGGACCATCTCCCTTTTAGTACTTGTGACAGATATCCCTAATTTTCAGTACACAGCGTCAGAATCCTTCTCAACACTGTTATCCCTGCAGCCACAAGAAATGAAACTTTTTTTAAGCTTCTAGTAGCTCCTCAGTGAAAACTAGGAAGAAAGAACAAACCATGCTCTAAAAAGAAAGGGCAAATATTAAGGAACTCTTTGGATGAATAAAGAAAGAAATCCAAGGAAAGCCTTGAACTTGCCTGAGGGCTCATAACCAGCTAGGACAGAATGAGGATCAGAATGCAGCTGCTACCTGCACCAGAGCAACTGCAGCATTCTCAAACCTAGATTGCAACAAAGTTACATGGCCTGCTGGACAGAATGCAGATTCCAGGGCCTTGGCCCAGAGATTCTGGTTTGGTAGGTTTGGGGTGAGACTTCAGAGACTCTTTCTGCAGCAATCATCTCTGGTGATTCTGGTGCAGGTGATCCATGGACCAGACTCTCAGAGTCACTGATCTGACTGTGGGCTGACGTTGGAATTTCGTCCCAGTGAAATCCGTGGGGAACCGTACCCTGACGTGTGAATCAAACTTACCCAGAGACATGCTTTGAGAAAAGAATCCGGCAGCCACGGGTCTTTTCCTCCATCTTGGAAAAAGGCCTCGTGGGTAGCTTAGCCAGGGTTTTTATTAAAGTTTTAGGACATATTTACATTGGATTGATTATTCATGAACTTATGCAGAACAGGGGTCTTCAGCTGGGTCATGAGGATATATGGGAAGGGAATAGATAAGGGGTAGGTTTACTCATTAACAAAGCATTAGAATGCAAATTCAGGTCCGGTGGCAGACAGGACCAGGGTATACATTAAACAGGAGACAAGTAATTTGAGGGTAAGCTAACTAGGGCTGTTAATTTTTAGGACCATAAAACATTGAGGCAGTGATCCATTAACTTAAGCTTCTTGGCTTTGGGGAAAGAGAGACTCAGCAAGTCAGAGAATTTCTTAAGATACATTTTTGCCAAATTCCCATTAGAGAATTCCTTTTCCACTGACATGATCCACACGGGGATAATTTTTCCTCACGCGGAGCTGAGCTCAAAACGCGTAAATTCCCAAACTGCGTGTTTACACGCGTGTGGAAAGAATTCCCACAGTGGGCCATCAAATCTGCCATGTTTCCATAGCCAACCCTATGGCCTCTTTTCATGGCCACATCCACTTTGCTCTCTTATTCCCATCTAAGGCCCAGGGCCTCAGGTGCTTGGCATCACTGGAAACTCTAGTCATAGAGGTGAAATGCTGGCTTAGCCTTGCATGATCTGGCTCCTGCCTCCCTCTCCAGCCTCATCATACACCATGCTGCCCTCATTCTATTCGCTCTAGCTTCCTGGCCTCTTTTCAGTGTCTGAGTTGCAACTATGCCCCCAAAGCACCTGCTGTTTCCTGAATCTGGGATACTCTTCCTTCCTGCTCTTTACTCAGTCAGCTCTTACCCACTGTCTAATTCTAGAGATTGTCACTTCTTTAGTTGAGAATTTATTTTCTTCCCTGGAAGAAGCTTCACTAGGCAATAAACTTAATTTTGTGCAACTTAGTGAATAATACTTCTTTCTTAAGGCACTTGGGATGCCATCTTTCAGAAAACTATCATAATAAAGATTAAACCACATATAAGAGTCCTGATAACTGTCATGATTGCTTCTCATTGCATTAAGAACTCCCCCTTGGTAGCACTGATCTCAGTTGTTAATTGTAAACTGCATCATTGATTACTAACTCCTTACTCTACCAAGGTGAAATAATCCTGTCTTGTTGTGAGCAGGTTTGCATCCTCAGGACCTAGGACTATTCTTGGCTTATAACATTCATTTAGTTAATATTTGAGCAGCTTTCAAGTCCTCCTAAAAGAGCTCTTCTCCACCTTTCCTGACCTCCTGTGTGACCCCCCAGGATCCTGGACTTCCCTGTTAGTGATAAACATTACCTGGTTTCCTGTCTCTATTTCAAACTTACTCATACCCTAACACACCAGTTTTGTCTCCAAGCTCCTTCAGAGCAGTGGCCACACCTGTTTTCCTTATGTTTTGTCTGTCTATGACTTGCTTGGTGTCTGGCAGTGGCAGAGTTGAGTGGTGAGCACTTGACAGGGGAGGTGCTCATCTGCCCTGAGAATGGGAGGCAGAGACAAAGGCTCCACTCTGAGGCATCTGTTGGGAGACCCTTGCATAAGAAGGCTGGCTCCTGGCTCCTGTGTACCAGTGGTTACTACAATTTGAGCCACTTCTCACTCAAATCCCATTGGCTGACAGGAGAATGAATTTAGGGCTCTGTCTTTCAAAGACTGTCTTTATTCAGTTCCTGCCAATTTTCTATGACTTATCCCCCTAAAAAGCCTGAGACCCAGAAGCCAGAAGTGTCAGGTGACCCAGGATGGGTTGAACTTTTGGTCCTGGGAAGCTCTTGAACCACTTTTCCAGCCTTTCCAGTCAGATCCCTGAAGAATAATAAGGCTTAAAAATCTTAAGTCATTTCACCAAGGTAACAAAATTTAGAAGGTAGGGCCTCACACAAAAGCAGATCTGACTCCAGAGGTAGAACTCATTTTGTGATGTGGACTCCTCAATCCCAGGTACTGCCTAGCAGATAATAAATAAGAAATAAATCATAAGTGTTTTGTTAGCCAAGTGCATAGACCAGCCCACAAATCTTTGGTCTGGAAAAGTATCTTCCTATAACACTGGAAGCTATTACCATGGAAATAAAATAGCTTATTAGCCCAAATTTACCAAAACATAGGAAAGGCTCAGCTGCATTTCTGAGGCATTTCATTAATAAAGAGAAAAGTACAGTAACCTTTAAGAGAATTGACCAGAATGACCATGACTTTCTGGGTTGTGATTTTCTTTCATGTTGTTTATCTGGTATCTCAGCCTGAAGCAGCCATGCTGGGTGGGAACGGAATAATGACAAGACTCAGCTGAAAGATTTGGATGCATGCCTCTCTGTTCTCTCAGTCCTGGCCACCCTAGATACTTCTGGTCCGTGATTTCTGGGTAAGACTCCTTCCTAGACCAGTCCAATGGAGGGAATCAACTTTCCTGTCTCCTGTTGAGCAGCTGCTGAGAGAGGCAGGGACTGCAGAAAGCTCAGACAGAAGCATAGCCGAGATGCCAAAAAGAAGCCAGAGACAGATGGAGCTGAATCCGGCCTTTCCTGGTCTGCCTCCTGCTCCCCGAGGATCCCTGGTGCCAAATCCCCAACATGCAGGCTGCCAGGAGAGTCTCACAGCAAGGACTCTTCCTCTTCCTGTGGCCAAGGCTGTGGGCCCCAGCAGCTCAAGGTGTCTCAGGGCCAGACATACAACAGAGACCCTGCCCCTGTATAGTTTGCCATTCCCACACCTGGCTGGCGAGAGCCATCAGCATCTGAACCACAGGCGGGTGAAAAATGCCAGTGTCTTGACAGGTGTTAAGAGGGACTCTACCCTCTGGAAACTGACAGCAGCCAATGGACGCTTGGGCTGTGATTGAGAGCAGTGCCCAGATTTCTGGGGCAGAGGTTCCTTTTCATTGTTTATGGTTGCATATTAAAGGAAGAAAAGTAAGAGAGTATTCCTGTGAACATCAGTCATCATTATTAAAGGCTCTGGCACCTTGGGGACATTGTTATATCCTCCTCAGATATCCTTCCTTGTCTCTGGTTACTGACACCAGTAAATACAAAGCACCTGTTAATGTCATAATGTTAGCAGCTCCTACGGTCAGAGACAGAAGGAGTGAAAAGGCCATCTATTCACCCCTGAATTCCTGTTTCACAGGAGAATTTTATCAGCTGCTCACGGGCATTGTTTCTGAATGACTGCTGTCAGTCAGCTAAGGAATTGCAGTGACTTCATATAGCAGCAGGTAGACTTCTCACTATTTTCTGGGTATAGTCTCAGGGTCAGGCAGCTTGTAGAAGCCTGGTGTTCCACCTGGTGTGCCAACATTTCCTAGGGCTGTGATGTACTTGTTTGGATCCTTGCAGCTGGCTGTGAGTTCACAGAAGACTGTGGGAGACCTGACGGGGATGGTTTCCAGGGGCCACTTCTTCCGCTCTCATCTGGCGCAGGCCCTGCCTTAGAAATATGAGGGTGAAAAGTGTGTTCTAACAAGTGCTGACACAGGAGACCTCAGCTATTGGGGACAGAAGGCTCTGTCACAAACACAAGTCCACAGCTGAGAAAACTGGTGCTCAGTGCCCTGCATTCACTGCAGAGACTCTGAATGTGGGAGTGAGTGGGGTCCTACCTGTTGTGCTGTCCAGTATCACTTGAGGTATATGTCGTGGGCTTCCCCAGTCCTGCAGTGTGCTTCTCAGAAATGGTTTCTTGAACAGATATGTTTGAAAAACAATGAAGAAGACACGTTCGTCCTGGGCATCACATCGTATAGTAGCATATCTGATGTGATAAGTCTGTAGCACATAGGCTGTGATAAGTCTCGCATTAAAAAATCTTTATTTAAAGAAATTCCAACATATACTTGACTAGAGGGCCTTCATTTTGGGGGGTGAAAAGCTAGTAGTATTTCTGGAGTTAATGTTCTAAGAGATATACTTTGAGAAAACAGACCTAGTCCTATCCTGGGTGTTTTGTTTTGTTTTGGCACATAAGTACACTGAGGTTCAGAATGAGAGTGTGACTTACCCAAGATCGGACATCTTGTGAGGAAGTCACAGGCCTGCACCAGATCCTAAGTAGTATGTTCATTTCCCTAAACCTCTCAAATGGGGTCATGACACTCAGGAACATGAGATTAGCAAATATATACTAAGCTACAGCATAAACACATCACTTTGGCAGGGAAGGGGGCTTCAATTTTGCTCATTCATTTAGCAAATAAATGAATAAATTATGCCTTAGTTTTCTCACCTATAAAATGGGGACAACAAGAATATTGTGCATTTAAAATACTAGGCCCAGAGGAAGGCACCAGAGCTACAACTAAATAAATGTGGTTCCTCTCCTCATGGAAAGTACACCACACAGAGGAGACAAATAACTAAAATTGTATGGGTTGTTTGAGTGCTAAGCTAAAATCACTCAAGAGGTGAGAATGATAGACTCTGCTTTAAATGGGATGGGAAGGCTTTCTGAGGAGGTGATGTTCAAGCTAAGACCTGAATAATGAGAAGATTATATTCTAGGAAAGCAAAATAAGACCCAAGCATAGGCATGGGACACCGTAGGTGCTCAATAAATATGAGCTAAATGAATGAGTTGTGGATTAGGGTATAATATAATTAAGATTCTTACAACCATTCTGATACATAAGTTTTTTCTCACACTACCAAGCAATCCTCCAACACTGGCTGGGTGTCCTACAATTCAACTCAGTTCTGACACTATCTACCTACCTGGAGATAGCATCAGTCCTACAAGATCCCCCACAAAACACACACACACACACACACACTTCAGACGACAGACAGTTGCAAGTCCAGGTTTTCACCTATGTTGAGCAACTGGCTATAGATCAGAGGTTTCAAGATCCCTTCCTTGGTTCAATTAATTTGCTTGAGCAACTCACAGAACTCAGAGAAACATGTTACTTACTACATCACTAGTTTATTATAAAGGATATAACTCAGGGACAGCCAGATGGAAGAGATGCATAGACAAGGCCTGGGGAAGCTTCTGTGCCCTCTCCAGGTGCACCTCTCTCCCCAAATCTCCATGTGTTCACCAACCCAGAAGTTCTCCAAACTCTGTCATTTGGGGTTTTTATGGAGGCTTCATTCCAGAGACAAGATTGATTAAATCATTGGCCATTGGTGACTGAGTTCCATCTCTAACATTTGTCCCCTCCCCTGGTGGGGGCAGGTGAGACTTAAAGTTCTTAAAGTTCTACACTCTAATCACATGGTTGGCTCCTTAGATGAGGCTCAAAAGTCACCTCAACATAACAAAAGGAACCATTATTACTATTATCACAGGAAATTTTAAGGTTTGGGGAGCTCTGTGCCAGAATCAGGGACTGAGACCAATATAAATTTCTCATTATAAATCACAATATCGCAGTAATATTTAGAAATTTTCAAACAGACACTTCTTGAAAGAGGACATACAGAGGGCCCAGAGACATGTGAAAAGATGCTCAACATCATTAGCCATCAGAGAGATGCAAATTAAAACCACAGTGGTCAGAATGGCCATCATCAACAAAGCAACAGATAACTGTTGGAGGGGATGTGGAGAAAAGGGAACCCTACTGCACTGTTGGTGGGAATGCAGACTGGTGCTGTTGCGGAAACATAACTAACAACGCGGGAGAGATAGCGGAGCATGACTCTTTATTACGCGTGGCGCACGGGCTCGGAGGAGAAGGACTCCAAATTCCGAGCCCCGATCTCTGATCTCCTGGGGTTTAAATAGTCCCAGGCTTCCTGCCTATGTGACAAGACTCATGCCCTGCCTACATGGCAAGACTTACTGCCTACATGGCAAGCAAGGGTTACAGAAGCTTGAGCGGAAGTTAAATCTAGCTATCTTATTTGGTAAAAACAAAGCACAGGATGTTACATGATTCATAAGCTAAACACAAGTTCTACAATCAAGGACAAAGCACAGGAGCTAGCACAGAAAGTTACACAGAGACAAAACATGGGAGCTTACAAAATACTGAGTCACAAACACGGGGGTTGCCTGTCCTTCACACACCCCTCGCCCTGCTCTCTGCAGGCAGGAGGTGTTTCTGCGGGGGCGGGGGCTGCTGCCTTCCCCGGGGGATGGAGCCTGCCACGGCTCCTTGCTCTCTGCAGGCAGGGGCTGCTCTCTCGGAGTCCCACTCTCTGCAGACTGGGAGATGTTCCTGCGGTTCAGTAACATGGAGGTTACTTGTCACAGTGCAGCCATTGTGGAAAACAGTATGGAATTTCCTCAGAAAACTAAAAATGAAACTGCTTTTCAACCCAGCAATTCCACTACTGGGATTATACCCTAAGAGCCCTAAAACACCAATTCAAAAGCACCTATGCACTCCAATGTTCATAGCAGCACAATTCACAATAGCCAAGTGCTGGAAACAACCTAAGTGCCCATCTATAAATGAGTGGATCAAGAAACTATGGTACATTTGGCCATTAAAACCCAGGAGGATGGGGTTTGGAGTTGGTGAATACATGGAGATTCGGGGAGAGGACGTGGAATCTTCGTGCTCTTATGTGTCTATTCCATTTGGCTGTTCCTGAGTTAATTCTTTTATAAACCACCAATGATCTAGAACACTCCCTACTGGAAGTGAGGTCAGGAACGGAGGTTAACAGAGGCTAAAGGTCAGCGGGTGGAATTTAGCCTGGAATCTGGAGCAAGGTCAGGAGTCTGAAAATTCACCATAAATCACAGGAAAACCCTCACTGTCTACTGGAAATGAGATCATGATCTCTAAGGAGACTTCCGGCAAGATGGAGGTGTAGGTAGACACATTGTGCCTCCTCACACAACCAAACGAGGAAAAACAGCAATTTAAATAAACAAAAACATCCAGATCTGACAGAAAATCGAACTGAGAGGAAGTCTGACAACCAAGGCGTTAAAGAAGACACATTCATCCAGACTGATAAGCGGGGCGGAGCCAGTGGAGAAAGAATGCGGCAACGTGGTTTACAGAGTGGTACTGGCAACACTGCAGCTGCTGGGAGAGACCCGCTGTGGGTATGCCTGACCAAAACATGGCCAGTACCCAGCCCACCCAGACCAGCGGGGCCAAGACTGGTGGATCGGGCCGGTCCTCATTCGCGTGCAGACAAACTGGGAGGAAAAGCAGGGAGTGGAGCAGACCGGGAATCCCATCAACATGCTGAAATAAAACCTCAAATCACCGATTGAAAACACCTGTGTGTGTTGAGGTGGTGGCAGGAAGAACTCCCGGACGCACAGGAGAGTTCATTAGGGAGACCCACGGGGACTTGGAACTGTGCAGGCCCATCCACCAACCCGGAGCCAGCACAGAAGGACCCAACTTGCTTGTGGGTAGGCGCGTAAGTGTGGAGAGCGGAGCAAGCGCCATTGTTCTCTCAGGACCCGCCCCACAGGCTGCATCACAACACAACCACGTGGGTTACCCCGTCCTGGTGAACACCTAAAGCTCTGCTTCTTAAAGTAACAGGTGCACTGAGAAAAAAAAATGGTCAAAATGAAAGAACAGATAAAGTTGCAGAAAAACCACAACTAAGTGACCAAGAGATAGCCAACCTATCAGATGCACAGTTTAAAACACTAGTAATCAGGAAGCTCACAGGATTGGAAGAAAAATGGGCAAAATCAGTTGAACAAGTGAAGGATAATATAAAGAAAATGAGGAGAAATCTGCAGGGAACCAATAGGGTTGAGAAGGAAACTGGGACTCAAATCAATGGAGTGGACCAGCAGAAAGAAAAAAACACCCATCTAGAAAATAATGAACAAACAATAATTTAAAAAACTGAGGAGAGGCTCAGGAACCTACAGGATACCCTTAAATGTCCCAACATCCATGTCATAGGGGTGCCAGAAGGAGAAGAGGAAGACTAAGGGATTGAAAACTTATTTGAACAAATAATGAAGGAGAACTTCCCCAAGCTGGTGAAGGAAATAGACTTTCGGGAAGTCCAGGAAGCTCAGAGAGTCCCAAAGAAGTTGGACCCAAAGAGGAACACACCAAGACACATCATAATGACATTACCCAAGATTAAAAATAAGGAGAGAATCCTAGAAGCAGCAAGAGAAAAGGAGACAGTTACCTACAAAGGAATTCCCATAAGACTGTCAGCGGATTTCTCAAAAGAGACCTTTCAGGCAAGAAGGGGCTGGAGAGAAATATTCCAAGTCATGAAAGACAAGGACCTACATTCAAGAATATTCTATCCAGCTAAACTCTCATTTAGAATGGAAGGGCAGATAAAGTGCTTCTCAGATAAGGTCAAGTTCAAGGAGTTAATCATCACCTAGCCTTTATTGTATGAAATGTTAAAGAGATTTATATAAGGTATGGAGGGATATCAATAGGGGAGTGGTAGGGGGAGGGGGGAAAGGGGCAGAGAATAAGTAGTGTAAATGGTAGGTAGAAAACAGACAGAGGGGGGTTAAGAATAGTACAGGAAATGTAGAAGCCAAAGAACTTATGTGTATGACCTATGGACAAAAACTAAAGGGCGGGGAATGGGGGGTATGGGGGCAGAGGGGAAGAAATGGGGAAAAATGGGACAACTCTAATAGCATAACCAATAAAATATATTAAAAAAAGAAAAAAGAAAAACTTTTTTTTTAAAAAGAGTACTGTATCAGTCTAGTCTACTGTGTCTTTTTTTTTTAAAGAGAGAGAAAGAGAAGGAGAGAAACATTGATGAGTGAAAGAAACATCAATTGGCTCCCTTCCTTACACATCATGACCAGGAATTGAACCAGAAACCTTTAGGTTTGCAGGACAATGCCCAACAAATTGAATCACGCAGGCCAGCCAGGGCACAGTCTAGTGTGAATTAATGGTTGCTATCGATGTGGTAGTTTAAAACACAATAAATATTCATCATGCAAGCCTAAAAAAAAAAAAAAAGGAAACTATGGTACATTTACACAATGGAATTCTACGCAGCAGAGAGGAAGAAGGAGCTTATGCCCTTTGCAACAGTATGGATGGAACTGGAGAGCATTATGCTAAGTGAAGTTGGTCAGGCGGTGAGGGACAAATACCATATGATCTCACCTTTAACTGGAACATAATCAACAAAAGCAAAAAGTAAGCAAAACTTAACCAGAGACATTGAAATTAAGAACAATCTAACAATAGCCAGAGGGGAGAGGGGACGGGACAATGGGGAGAAGGGTTTTCAGGAACCACTATAGAGGACACATGGACAGAACCAAGGGGGAGGAGGGAGGCAGGGGAGGGAGGGAGGGTTGGAGGAGGGGAGGGGAGGGGAGAGGATGCAGACAACTGTAATTGAAAAACAATAAAGTAATTATTAAAAAAATACTGCAGCTGAACGCTGAAAGCAGTAAAAAAAAAAGAAATTTTCAGATAAAACACTTCAAAGAAATGTCATCTTTGACCCTCAAAACACTTAAGGCATATATTTTCTTCTTGTATTGCTCTCTGCTGAGATTGTTGTGGGGGTTTAGAATGCATCACTCAAGATGTGCCTCTGTGGTATGCAGGAGAGTCTTCTGCCCCTCTCTCTTAACTGCCTAGAAGAACTTGAATCAAGGGCCTTGCCCGTAATAAGAAATGATCAGAAATAACTTCTTTTGATCTATCTATAGGGCAGGACAAGCTTCTTTTTACTAAACATCTGCTCTTAAAATCCTGCAGTGGCTCTTTGAGGCCCACAAGGCACCTTACCTCATCCCTAGCTCAGGATGTCTTATATACCCATGTTCCCTTTCTGTCTCTGAATCCATTATGCATGTGGTGTTGCTGACTCTCTCATATATGCAAGGTTCACATACATATGTGTCTATTAAATTTGGTTATTTTCTCATGTCTCATGCCTATCTGTCTCATGTCTATTTAATTATTACACCAGCCAAAAGAACCTTGAGGATAGAAGAAAGTTTGTTCATCCCCTACAGGATTAATTCAGGATGAGTGTTCAGGATGCCTCAGTGCAGGGTATCTCAACTTTGTCAGATAATATAAAGTCTGTCTGGAGAAAGTCCAGCCATTTTTAATACAATGAAAATGGTTTGCACAACATCAATGTAACCTAGCAGCCAATGAGAGTGAACTGGAATGTGCGTTTGTGAACAATGAAGACTTCATTGCACCAGTCAGTGGGGAAGGTAGATGCTGTTGAGTGAGCATGTGTATTGTGTGGCTGTCACATTGAAAATGGCTGAGCAAGTGGAGAAACAAATCTGCATCAAATTTTGCGTGAAGCTTGAACATTTCCTCCATGGAAACTATTTGTATGATTCAGAAGGCTGCAGCTATGGGCAGCTTGTGATTAGCAGCTTCATCACAATAATGCACCCTTTCATGCATCATGTCTCGTGCAGAGTTTTTTGGTGAAACACCAAAATCACTCAGGTGACTCAACCCCCTCCTACAGCCCAGATTTGGTGCCTTGTGACTTCTGGCTTTCCCAAAACTAAAATCACCTTTGAAATGGAAGAGATTTCAGACCATTGATGAGACTCAGGAAAATACAACAGGGCAGCTGATGGTGACTGGGAGAACTGCATGAGGTCCCAAGGTGCCTACTTTGAAGGAGACTGAGTTGTCATTGTCCTGTGTACACAGTTTCTTGTATCTTATATCTTCTTCAATAAATGTCTCTATTTTTTGTATTACATGACTGGATACCTTCTAGACAGACTTCATATGGCCTGTGCATTGGAGGATGATGTCTAGCAGCATCTCAGTCCTCTCTTTATCCACTAGATGCCAGTAGTATTCTTTTCATCCCCTCCTCCTACTTGTGACAACAAAAAAATGTCCCCTGTGGAGCAAAATCATCTTCAGGTGAGACCCACTGCTGCTGTTGAGCCATTTCATTGTAAAGATGGAAAATGCTGACTGTAAAATCACCAGACCTTCCCTTTTCCCCTCCTCACTGTTGTGGCCCAATAGGATGGGAATGGCACACTTCCACATATTGCCACTCAGTGTAGTACCAGCCTTCCAGTCAGAGTAGGCCCCCTAAACTGCACCTGTGCTTCTCTCTCTTTCTCCTGTGCCCCAGACAAGTCAAAGTTAATTTCCAGCCAATTCAGCACAACCTCTAGAGAACAGAAGAGAGTTTCCGGGCTTAGATTCTCAGCAGCATTGCAACCTGAGCCGTTTGTGTTTTTGATATCCTGTTTCTAATTTCTGTGCTGGGCTTAGAGTATGGAATAAACACTTTGAAAGCCTTGTGCATTCCAGAGAAAATGCTCCAGCAGTCTCTGAAGAAGAGATTGGGGTCCAGGGACACAGTAGAATGTATTAGGTTGGTCACTGGGGTAGAAGGAGAAAAAGCACCAGGATGAGCCGTGTACAACTTCCCAGGCACTCCCCTACTGATCAGCTCAGCCAGGTCACCTGAACTGAACCTCATTTGTTGCCTCACTTGTAAAAGGAGAGACGTTGTTACTATAGGCCACTACTGCTCATGTGCAGTGTAAGCACCATATCCTAATAATTCTTGCCCTATATGACTCAGAGTTATGGTGAGAGATGTTGACATAAATCCGTCTAAGCCCACCAAGAAATAACACCTGGAAGCAAGGTTTCAACAGACTGAGATAAATGTTTCAGAGGATAGTCATTTTGAAGCTTCTTTTATGCATTTGTGATTAAGGAGGAAAATTAAGGAAGGTTACATGGAAGTGGGAGAAAGCAAGGATAGTTAACAAGATTATGTGCTCCCTCAAGTTGTTTAGGGCTTATTTCAAAAGTGTATTAACCTAGACGCAGAAAAACAATGGACAGGGCTTGCTTAAGGCAAAGATAAACATTTTACTAAAGAAGTTATAGGCCTGAGGCATGACTACCCACCATGACTGATCAGTTATGAATTTATGACCAGATCGGCTTGTGAGGTTACTTTCCATAGAACCCCTTCTTTTGTCCACATGTGTGTTATACAATAGGTTTAAGAGTTTTGTTATAAAAATCCAAGGTCTAATTAGAATACTATCATCTACCTCAGATATTTATACCTATAACTAAACAAACCTCCAGGAGGTAAAATAGCAGAATGGTTAAACGTCCAAGTTTCCGAGGCATCCAGCTCTGACTTCAAATTCCAGATAGGATTTGACATTGGACTGTATGACATTGGACATATTATTTAAGCTTTCTGTGTTTCAGTGTTATCACCTATAAAGTGGAGCTACCCTAAATTTTAAACAGAATTTAATTTGATTATATATTTAAAGGGCTTATCAGTAAGTCTTGACTAATATTGTGGAGGGCTTTCTGGGTTCTGCTCCATCCCAGAGCACTCTAACTGAACAATAGAAAGATAGGGTTGAGCGGGAGTACAGCTGGACAACAGGGGAACCTAAACCTGTGAGTGGGGGGTGGGGGAGAAGCCCAGCTGATGGCAATTATTTTGGGCTATTCCGGCTCACAAGGAAAGGAATAATAAGATTGGAGCTTTGCCTATGCTATACTGACTGTGACCAAGTGGAAGAGTCTTGCTAGTAACTCTTCTCAAACTCTTCATTTGTCTCTGCTGCCAGGAGGGGCTACTTGCCCATGTAACTTCATTTGTGCACAGTCCGAAAAGCTTGAACACACACACACACACACACACACACACACACACACACACACACACACACACTAGCTATGGTTTCTCACCCTTAGCCCATCTCTGTTTCCTGGCAGTCTTTCCCAGCCACTATAGGAGACTCAGTAGGACAAAGGCAAATGGTGAGTGCACCTCTGAAAAGTGCCCTCAAGCCTGTGACAGAGCAGAAGCAGACATGCCTTCTAGCAGACACCTTGTCCTCTGGACCAGTATCCTGGTATGGTATTTCTGAAAAGGTCTCCTCTGAGCCTTCCCTTTTTAATGTTATTGGGGTGACTTTTCACTAGGTTTCCAATCCTTGCTTTTAAATTTGGATTTCCCTGGTTGCCCCTTCTAGTATGGAACCCTCTCCCCCAACTTAGGTTGGGGTTTTCCCAGGAACAGATTCTGAGGCACAGATTTAAGAGCAAGTGGTTTATTTGGGAGAAAGCACAAGTGAGAGGGTGGGGAAGTCAGATGGGGGGGACAGAATCCAATAGAAAGCATCACCAAACAAGGTCCTGTTGTAGGCATTTGGGCTCATTCCTTCTGGTGAGATCTGGGAAACAATGTAGACATGTCTCAGAGCTACCCACTCAAGGATGCAGGGCTGGGTATTGTCCACCTTATCCATATTGGTTGAGATCTGTGTCTTAGTCTCTTCGGGTTTCTATAACAAAAATACCAAAGAATAAGGACTTATAAACAAGAGGCATTTATTTCCCACAGTTCTTGGGCCTGGGACGTCCAAAATCAAACTGCCAGAATGTTTGATGTCTGGTGAGAGCCCATGTGCTGGTTCATGGATGGCCCCTTCTCACTGTGTCCTCACATGGTTGAAGGAGCTCTCTGGGGTCTCTCTTATAAGAGCACTTATCCCATTCATGAAGGCTCACCCTCAAGACCTAATCACTTCCCAGAGTCCCTACTTCATAATACCATCACCTTGGGGGTTAGGATTTCAATACATGAATTTGGGGGGCAAACACAAACATCCAGTCCATAATAGGCTGTTTGTAGAGCACTCACTCTGCCCTGCCCAGGAGACCCATAAGCAGAATTTCCTCAGTACCTAGCAGCTTCCTTTGTGGGTGGAGATGAGTGCTGAAGGCATATGGTGGGCCCCAATAATGTCTGTCCTCTTCCCCCCAAAACTCCTAAAGCTCAGGGCCCTAGACAACAAGCACAGCGCTGGCTGTGTGGGAAAGGCAGCTGTCAGGATCAACACTCTACCCCAGCTCCCCAGAGGGGAACCATGTTGGAACTGTTGACATATTCATAGAACTCTAAAAAATATGTGAAATCCAAAGGAAACTGGAAGACCTCAGTCACTGTTCTGTTTACCCAGTTCTTCTCTAACTATGGCAAATGTTTCATCGGGAGAGAAAATGAAACAAAATAAAACTATGATCACTTTCTCCCAGAACTTATTTCTCTGTCTGTTTTCAGCCAGCCATCTCAATGTTAATATTGGAAAAGAATTTTAAAGCCTCTATTCTTTTTGAGGAGTGCAGGGAAGGAGAGGCTTTTTGAGGCTTTCCATGGATGATCTCTCCGGGATGACAGAAACCCATGTCCTCAGTCTGTCCTAGAGAGTCTTGATTCTCACTCATCCTGGCACTGCATTTTGCTTTCTTTATTACTTGGCAGATGCCTAATTCTTTTGTGCTTCAGTATCTCCATCTTTACAGTGCTGGTAGTGATAGGACCAAACTCTCAAGGTGGTTGTGAGGCTCAATGAGATAATACAGGTTCACACTGAGCACAGTGCTTACAAAGAACTCCACTCTTGGAGGGTTGAGGGGTGGGCTTCAACCTTCACTCTTTTCCTTCTTGAATCCCCCTCAGTGTCAATTAGACTCTCCCAATAGGTCTATTAAACCTGTATGTAAGTAAAACACCAGGGAACTGCCTGTGATCCCTGGACATGTTGGAGTTGCAAGGGAAAATCCTTCAGGGAGCCTGGCAGCATTTTCCCAGGAATCAAAAAAGGGCAGATAATTCTCCAGGGTCTGGTTTTATCCCCCCACCTCCCATGTCCCCAGCTTTTAGGAATCAGTGTCAAAAGCAGAGGAATGAGAGGTTATTTTCAACTGAGGAGAAAGTCCACATCCACTGTTTCTTCTGGGATGTCACACTCTGAGGGACATGGCATGTAAATATGTTTTTAAGTATACAGATCTATTTCAGAGGTGTACAGGCTGCAACATGTAGATAGGATGTGTGCAGAGAAGGGTGGGCTGGGGTAAGGAAATTGCTTAAATTCTTAAAGCATCCAATGTAAGGGGGTCAGTAAATATTAATGAAATTAAACTAATGAGAATATTAGCCCAGAAGGCTGTACATATGGGATCAGACCATTTGGCTGTAAATAATCGTATTCAAACAGCAGGTGACAGCTCAAGCTCACAAATTTTATGCCCGAAATGGGGGAAGAAATTCCCTTCTTTTGGGAGGCTATAATGAGTGAGAGGAGGATGCCTGATACCTCTCACTCATTACCATAAGAATCACAAAAATTGTCAGTCAAGAAATTCCCCATCTCTTTTTGTTGCCCCAGCACCAGTGGCATCTGGCGTCCCGCTCCTGGGACCTGCAGTTGTCCTGACTATAGCAGCCTCCCATGGGACTGGGAACTTAGATTCCTGTCATTCCTAATTCCAATTGCTTTGGCCAAACATCAGAACAAAGGTATTAGATTTGGTCCCTGTTTAAATATAGCTCCTATGGGAGACTGATAGGGAGTCTGAGCAGTTCATCGTCATCAATATTCAAGACAGAGAAAAAACAAACAAACATGATTTGTAGGGCATGTAACTGAAGACAAAGAAATACTCAAGTAAGATAACAGGGATGGGGCCCAAGAACTGTGACCACCATAACACCAGTAAACTCCCAAGGATGCCCTAGTGATGAGGTATCTTTAAGGTCAAGGGCAGGGAGTTGTCTGTCTTGTTTGGTGCTGTGTTCCCAGTGCCCAGCACACAGCTGGCACCCAGTGGATGCTCAATAAGATTTGCTGAGTAAACAAAAGAATGGACCAAAGGTTAGAAACCCTAGTGCCTTTCTCATACATGTTTTGTTTGTTATAAATAAGATTTTAGTAATTTTCAGAGTTAAGTGCTATGGTAAGCAGATTTCTAATCATGCCCCCAACCTCTCCCCTGGTTATTCAAACATGAATCTGGGCACTGCTATGAAGGGATTTTACAGATGAAATTAAAGTTTCAAGTTAGTTGACTTATTAATGGGATTATTTAGCTAGGCCTGACCCAATCAGGTGACTCTTTGAAATGGGAGCATTTTCCCTGGCCGTAGCAGGAAGGAATTCAGAGAAAGTCAAAGCACAAGAAGGTCCACACACTGTTGTTGACTTTGAAGTTGCCATGATCATGAACGAGGACCTGACAGCAGTCTCCAGAGGCTAAGATCATCCCTGGGTGTACAGTCAGTGAGGAAGTGGGTGCCCAACTGTATAACTACAGGTGTCGTGGGGGATTCGTCCCAGCCGAAACCCAGGGTGACCGTAACCAATGCGTGTATAAATCTCACACTAAGACATGCGGGGGGAAGAAATCCGGCGGCCACGGGTCTCCACCATCGCCCATCTTGGGGAGAAAGACCTCGTGGGTTGCCCAGCCGGGGGTTTTATTAGAGGCATTAAGACACATTTACATTGGATTGATTATTCATGGGATTAAGCAGAACAGGTAGGATTACTTATAACAAAGCTTTGGGATGTTGATTCAGATCCGGTGGCAGACACGACCAGGTGAAAGCAATATTCAAGGATCAGCAAGCCAGAATTTTTTAAGATACACCTTTGCCAAATTCCTATTAGAGAATTCCCATCCCACAGACATGATCCACACTTGCTCACACAGGAACCACACGGAGCTGTGCTCAAAACGTGTAAATTCTCAGGACTGCGTGTTTTCACACGTGTGGAAATCACTGCCACACACAGGAACCAAATTCTGCAAATAATGTGAATGAGCTTGGAAGCTGATTCTTCCCCAGAGCCTCCAATAGGAGCCCTTAGTGATGCACACCTTACCTTTGCCCTTGCAAGACCCTAATGAGAGAGCCCAGTTGGGCCCCCTCCTGTATTTGACCTGTGAACTAATACATGGGTGCTGTTATAAACTGCTAAGTTTGTGGTAGTTTGTTACACAGCAGTAGAAAACTAGTATCAGCATAAACGTAGGAAATCTAGACCTATCTTTTCTGGCCAGTGAAGAGTGTGGTAGTTAGAAACAAAGACTTGGAGTTGTAGCCATGCTGCCTAGATTTGAATCTTATCTTTGCACTTTCCCAGTTTGAGCAAATTATTTAATCTCCCTGGGCTTTGGTTTCTACATCTGTGAAATGGGCATAAAAACAGTACCTTTCTTAGCAGGCTGTGAGAATCCAAAAAGGTAAAATATCTACAGTGCTAAGAGCAGTGCCTGGCACATCATATATGCTTCATAATTTGTTGCTATTAATAAAAGATTTCTAGAATCTCTCCCAAAAGCCCCAAACCTAGGAAAGCTGGGCCCGCAGCCCCTACCTACAGGACAATGATCAGCCGAGGCTGCCCTCTTTGTCATTCCCTCCCTGTTTTCTCATATCCAGCTCTCTTGGCTTAGTTCACATTTCTTGCTTCGTCCAATTCCCAACCCTGGATTGATTAGCTGGAGAGTCAGGAAAAACCTCGATTCCAACCTTCACCTATGAAGTTAAGCCCAAATGCTCACTCATTAGCTGAGTGGATGTGGTCTTATCCTAATTCCTACTCAGTTGTTCTTTGGAAGGATTTAGAGGGTTGGCTGGTGTTTGGCTTGAAACAAACTGTGCAAGGACTGCTGCAGGGCTTTTAACTGAAGATCCCAATGAATAAAGAAAAAGTAGCCCATAAGGGCTCTTGAACATCTAATCCATTTAGGGCTATCATTGCCTCCCTGCCTTATAAAATAAAGGACAAAGTATAGCCTATAAAAGATGCTATCCATCCTTCCATGGCCCTGAAATCTAAGCCCACTAGACACTCTGAATTGTGAATGCTAGCCCCTCAAGGGCCCTCACACCTCTCTTCTCTGTAAGAGAGTGGCTCTGGAACCTTGCCAAGAAGCAGAAGGAAAATGCCACTTCAAGCCCAGTGCCATCTCCTTGTCTTGGCTGCAGTTAGCCTGGAGCATTTGAAGAAGCTGTGAGAACTCAACAGCAGGGCCAGAATGAGCAGAACACTTTCCAGCCAGTGGGCAGATGGGCAGGAAAAGGGCCAGCACCTGTTTTCAATCAGCTCCCATCCAGGCTTTGCAGGGGGCACCTATGGGAGGCCATGAGAAGATGCTTCACTGTTGTGCTATCTCAATTTCTCTCTTCCTTAGACTCTTGACCTCCCCCGGTTGTGAAAATGGACTGCTGACAACAAATTTTTCAACGTCTAGTTTTTAGCCTCAATTTGGAGCAAAAGCAAAGGAGTAGACCAATTGGCTGCACACCTGTCTCCTCTGTCTCTCTCTCTTCAAACTTATTCCTGGCACTCAAGTTTGCATGTGGTACAGAAACATAAATGTAATCCTCTATATTAAATATTAGACATGTGCCTATTCTTCCCTGCTCTTTCCTCTTAGGACCTTTCTTTTCTTTTTCCCTATGGAGCCTTGCTATTCTAAGTGAGCCCTTTTGCTGTCAGCAGTGGCTTCACCTGAGAGTTTGTTAGTGATATGGAATCTCAGCCTTGCTCCAGACCTTCTGAATAAGAAACTGCAGTTGAATGAGATTCCCCAGGGATTGCTACGAGCATTAAATTTTAAGAAGCAGTCCTGGGCCTGGGCATCTTCCTCCCTCACCTATGCAGTTAGACTGAGTTACCCACTGCTTTGTGGGAAAGCAATCACTACAGAATCAGAAACTAAAATGGGGAGGGGGCATGCAAATTCCCAAATATATTGAGTTAAAAAAGCACTGGTTTAAATTTAAGGCAGAAATATTTGCATGTATGTTTACAGAATTCTTTTTTTTTTTTTTTTTTTTTTTGCCAAATAAACTAAAAGATTCCACCCTGGAGGAGAGAAGGTGAAGAGGAGCACGAAAACAAAAACTAAGTGATTTCAAAAGACTGTATTCCGGGGCCAGGGAGCCACATGGCAGTCCAGTCAGTGTCTAGTTGCCCTTCTATGGCCATCTGCTGGGGAACACTCATGGCCAGAAGGATTGCATACAGAAGGTTTCAGCTCTTCCTGTGCCCAGAGAATTTCCCTCAATATTCATCTGAGTATCCAAGATCCCTGTGAGTCCCAGCTCCCTGCAATGGAACGGGATTTCTAGATACCTAAAGGGGTAATGTGACCTGGAAGAAAAGTTTCACTAGAACTGAGATGTAAATCCAGCTGTAAATTGGGACTAGCAAATCCAGCTTTCACTCCCTCACCAGATCAGGGACGTACCAAACCAACCCACCCTACACTTTTGATTTTCTTTCCAACTTGCATGGCTTGCGTGTGAACAGAAGGCTAAAGCTTCCAACTTCATCCTTCAAGGGAAGATGTAGAAACAATGAAGTAGGCTTACCACATGATAGATTTTCAGAGCTGAAAAGGACCTCAGAAATCATAAAATATAACCCCACTTCCATCCTTCTATACCTCCATACATGCATCTAGATTTTCATTAACTGGACAGACATTTGTCTCCCATAGGCAGGAATCATGCAAGGCACAAGGATATTTCAATACAAGGCAAAACCAGACACAGATCCTGTGTGTCCTCGATAGCTTACTTTCAGTAAAGAGACTGTCACTAAACACATGCAGATAGTGTGTTATGGGGAGTTCAAGGCTTCTTAGGTAAATTGGGAGTGAAGTCAACATGTGAGAAGGGACTGACAAGGCTAGACAGCAGCCATATCACTGCCTTTCAGGTTCTCCTTTTTTAGAAGGCCTGGGTTGAATCTGTGAGAGAAGCTTCCCACTTTCTTATTTGTTAGTGGACCCCAGCCCATTGGTTTGTTTCACTCAGCTACTTACTGGGTACTGAGAAGAAGGAAAACAAAGGATCACTGAGCTTTGGAAAAGTGGGAAGGATTGCTTCACCAAGAGAGAAATTGTGAAAAGGATGTGTCCCTTTAAAGGTCACTTTGTTAGCAATAGTCAGCAGTTTTTAAGATCTTGCTTTATGTCAGGCACCATTCTGAACCCTACTTGCATAATCTCCTTTAATCTTGCAACAATTTTATAAGTTGGGTTCTATCATTATTCCCATATTACAGAGGCAGACCCTGATGCTTGGGGAGGCTAAAGGACTTACCCAAAGTCACAGAGCTAGAGAGTGGTAGAACTGGGATCCAGATCCTAGGTTCTATTTGTGATAGGAGCCGTGTGTCAAGTTACATGCAGCACCCATTTCTATCCAAGGCCTATTTTGTAGCTGCACAAGCTGTGCTGCTATGCAGGGCTTCTAGCTCCTGAGCCCCCACTGGGTGTCTATTCCTCTACAGTCACCACCTTGAAATCTCTAATAATCATATGTCTGACTTTAGGCCTTGTGAGTCACTTCTGATGGGACAGTGGAATGTGTGTGGTCCTGCCTGGTGCTTCCTCTTCAGCTCTTGGTCTCACTTGACACTCATTACTCTAGAGCAGCTACCCCACCACTTCCTGGCTCCCAGGCTCCACCCAGCAGTCAACACTGTCTTCATCCAGACAGAGGCATAGGCACTTGTAATGAGAAGAGTCAAGATTGGGTGGTGTCTAGGAGCAGAGCAAAACATGGCAGGACCACAGCATGTTTGGTAAGCAGCTTTTCAGGGGCAAGCCTCTTAGCCATACTGATCTCTGCTTATGTGTCCCAGCATGGAGGCTGCAATCCCTTGGGGGTTGCCTGTCCTCTTGTTGCGGAAACATAACTTACAACGTGGGAGAGATGGTGGAGCACGACTCTTTATTACGCATGGTGCGTGGGCTCGGAGGAGAAAGACTCCAAATTCCAAGCCCCGATTATCATGGGGATTTCGTCCCAGCCAAAACCCGTGGGTGACCGTAACCCGATGAGTAAAAGAATCTCACACTGAGACACGCAGGGAGAAGGAGTCCGGGGCCACGGGAGCAATTCCTATATCTCAGGAAAAGGTCCTGAGCATAGCTCAGCCGGGTTTTTATTAGGAAGCTCAGGACACAGTAAAATGGGGATGGCTATTCATCAACTATGCGAGGGGCTCCGGGCAGCCATTAGCATAATCCTTTGGCTCTGGGGGAAGGGTCCCAGCAAGTTAACAAGTCTTAGAAAGTAAGTTAATCCAATTTCCCTTCAAAGAATTCTTTTTTCCACGAGCATGATTTTTACGCTGGCCTGCACGGGAGTGTTGATTCTCACGGAGCCAGGCTCAAGACTTGGAAATTCCTGGGGGTTACATTTTTATCATGCGGATGAAAAGAATTCCTGTCACACCGGATCTCTGATCTCCCGGGGTTTAAATAGCCTGGGACTTCCTGCCTATGTGACAAGACTTACGCCCTGCCTATGTGGCAAGACTTCCTGCCTACGTGGGCCTACATAGCAAGCAAGGGTTACAGAAGCTAGATGAAGAAGTTAAATCTAGCTATCTTATTTAGTAAAAACAAAGCACAGGGGCTTAATGTGAAGGTTACACAGAGACAAAACATGAGAGCTTACAAAATACTGAGTCACAAACACGGAGGTTGCCTGTCCTTCACTGCCTCTGCAGGCAGGAAGGCCCTCTGCGGGGGTGGGGGGGTGGCGCGGGGGGAGCTGCCTTCCCGGGGGCTGGAGCCTGCCATGGCTCCTTCCTCTCCAGTGGCGGGGGCTACTCTCTTGGAGTCCCACTCTCTGAAGACTGGGAGGTGTTTCTGCAGTTCAGTAACACGGAGGTTACCTGTCACACTCTGTGTGTCACGGCCCAGACTGATGGAAATGGGAGAGTGACTTGCCTACACCTGGCTGGGGCATGGGGCATCAGTCTGGTGGCTGCTGGGAGAGGGTCCTGGCAACTGTGGGGAGGGGGTCACAGGGGAGGGTGATGGGGGTGCCAGCTTGCATGCACTGAACCCCAGAGGCCAGGGTACCTGTGGTGGTCTGCACTGCTGGGTGAGTATCCCCCTGCCTGAGGGAGTGGGACATTAAATAGCAAATAGAAACACAGGAAGAGGGAAAGAGACAGAAACAGACAGTGGAAGATGAAAAAAAGTTCCCTATTGTACTAGCTTCAAAGGATGTTTTGCTTGATATTTGAACAAGAGACCTCCGTCTTCATTTTGTACTGGATATTACAAATGACGTAGCATGGATTGCTCTGTTCACAGGATAGAAGGGGCTACTCTACCCTCTGTGCCTCCAAGGGAAACATGTCTCACTTCTCACCCAACCAGAGACCATTTCTTTCAAAAGAGCTCCTCACCACTTAAATCTCATTGCTCAAATTTGGGACATTCTGACGGGTTAGGCCTATGGCATTCCATTTGTCTAGCTTTCTAGAGTACACTCCCTCATGTTTTATTTTACTTAGCTTTTAATACTTATGTTTAAGTGTTAGCCATGCTGACCCCTTTCCACAGACTGTCTCATTTAGTCTCCACGACAACTCTATGCAGTATGCCCATTCTACATATGAGGAAACTGAAGCTTGAGAGGCTAAAAAGTTAGTGCAATGACTGTGAGGGTCTTTCTGCTGCCTCTTTGCCAAATCAGCTTTGCCTGTAGTTCGCACTTGATGAAATAGATAGTTTTTCTTCTCATTACATTCTAGCTTCATGGAACTTAAAATTTATGGATTTTAAATCATCATTGTTAACACATTTCTGACACAAGCTTCCCAGAGTTGGAAGGGCTGGGTGCTCATCCTGGGAAAAACTTTCCTGGAAAAGAAGGTACTGGGAATATGTAAAAGAAACTGTCTGAGGAATATATGACTTGGGGAGACATTTGAAATACACTTCTCCGTGTTGACAACAGGCAATGACTTATGCCCAACTGTCCAGCTATTTACCAAAGGAAGTCTGTGGTAGGTAGACACACTGGAGACTTTCTTTCTAGGGGGTTTCATTGCAAAGATTCATCCTGAGAATGTAGAGGTTACAAGCCCCATCACCCCAGGACCAGCTTGCAAAGGGAGGACTGAGTAGAGCTCTCTTTGGAAGGCTAAGCAAGGATTGCAGTAATTGCAGGCTGGCTGCTGGCTCTCTGGCAGCAGTGATGAGTGGAAGCTGCCAGCTGGCCCTGCTAATTACCTGTCACCCAGGAAGGGGAGGGAACTGGAGAAAAGACTGGAGTCTCAGACAGAAGGCACTAAAGCATGGCAGGCTGGCATCTCCAGGATTCAGGCTGCCCCACTGGCCCCATGGCAGAAGCTCTGCTGTTGTGGAGAATGATTTGGCATGTTTCTGCCTTGTTTTTGCCCCATAGCTCCACTGTACAGGCCTGCTTTCAGAGCAAGGAACCTCTCTAGTCTAGAGTTTTCGCCAAGGCATCATAGGAATTGCCAAGGGTAAGTTTTGGGCCAAAGCTTAGAGAGGGCAGGAGAACAAGGTTCTTCTAGACCAGTGCTGTCCAATAAAAATTTAATGTAATTTTGAATTTTCTAGTAGCCACATTTCAAAAAAGTAAACAGAAATTTTATTTAACGTACGTAAAATATTATCATTTTAACATATGGTCAATATAAAAAGTATTGAGATATTTTACATTTTTGTTTGTACCAAATCTTCAAAATTCAGTGTGTATTTTATACATTCAGCACATCTCAATCAGGACTAACACCAAGTGCCAGTAACCACTTGGGGCTAGAGGCTACCATGTTCATAGCACAGCACCTGATGGGTGATAGAAAACTCAACTCGAAGTATACTGTTGACTTCCTTTGACCACATTTGGGTTTTATATTCCAATTTTCAATCCTTCTTTTCTTCTAGGTATGACCTTTGCTCTCCAAGCCTTAGATCTTTGTGTGTTGAGGACTAGCAGCATTGACATCACTTGAAACTTGTTAGAAATGCAGAATCTCAGGCTCCAGCCTTGATGTATTGGGTCTGAATATGCCTCTCAACCAGTTTCCAAAGCGATTTGTACTCATAGTGAAATTTGAAAACATTCCCTGCCCTTCCTGATTGCATTTGACTTTTACTTCAATCTTGACCTCCCTTGTCTCCTAGATTCCTTTGTCCAACTACTGAACCATTGACTATTTTCAAATACAGATAACACCTGCATTCTCAGCACTCTCCCAAGGCTGTAGAAAGCCAATATAGTAGAAATTTAACAACTATAGCAAATGAAACTTATAAGTTGGCCACCATTTATTGAACACTTACTATGAGCCAGGCTCCACGCTCAGCATTTCTCACGAATGCTCTCACTGACTCCTCATCTACTTTATTTTTTAAAACATATTTTATTGATGCTATTACAGTTTTCCAATTCCCCCCTTTATTTCCCTCCACCCTGCACAACCTCTCCCACCCACTTCCCCCCCTCCTTAGTTCATGTCCATGGATCGTACATAAAAGTTCTTTGACTTCTCTATTTCCTATACTATTCATAACCACCCCCTGTCTATTTTCTACCTACAATTTATGCTACTTATTCCCTGTACTTTTCCCCCGTTACCCACCTCCCCATCCCTGATGATAACCCTCCATGTGATCTCCATTTCTGTGATTCTGTTCCTGTTCTAGTTGTTTCCTTAGTTTTATTGTTTTTGGGTTTTTTTAGGTTTGGCTGTTGATAGTTGTGAGTTTGTTCTCACTTCATAGTTTTCAATTTCTTCTTTTTCTTAATAAATCCCTTTAACATTTCATATAATAAGGGTTTGATGATGATGAACTCCTTTAACTTGACCTTATCTGGGAAGCACTTTATCTGTCCTTCCATTTTAAATGAGAGCTTTTCTGGATAGAGTAATCTTGGATGTAGGTCCTTGCCTTTCATAACTTTGAATAGTTCTTTCTAGCCCCTTCTTGCCTGCAAGGTTTCTTTTGAGAAATTAGCTGATAGCCTATGGGAATTCCTTTGTTGGTAACTGTCTGATTTTCTCTAGCTGCTTTTAAGATTCTTTCCTTATCTTTCATCTTGGGTAATGTAATTACGATGTGGCTTCGTGTTTGCTTCCTTGGGTCCAGCTTCTTTGGGAGTCTCTGAGATTCCTGGACTTCATGAAACTCTATTTCCTTTGCCAGATTGGGGAAGTTATCCTTCATTAAGTTTTCAATTTCTTGCTATTCTTCTTCTCCTTCTGGCACTCCTATGATTGGGATTTTGGAACATTTAAAGTTGTCCTGGAGGTTCCTAAGCTTCTCCTCAGTTTTTTTAATTCTTGTTTCTTCATTGTGTTCTAGTTGAATGTTTCTTTCTTCCTTCTTGTCCAAAACCTTGATTTGAGTCCCAGTTTCCTTCCCATCACCGTTGGTTCCCTGTACATTTTCCTTTATTTCACTTTTCATAGCCTTCTCTTTTTCCTCTATTGTACTCAACCAATTCGGTGAGCAATCTTTTGACCAGTGTTTTGAACTGTGCATCTAATAGGTCAGCTACTTTTGTGTCACTTAGCTGAATTTTTTCTGGAGCTTTGATCTGTTCTTTCTTTCTTTTTTTGTCTCTGCATGCCTATTATGTAGTAAGGTGTGGCAGTGATTTCCACATGCGTGTAAACACACAGTCCTGAGAATTTACACGTTTTGAGCACAGCTCCGTGTGATTCCCCTGTGAGCAAGTGTGGATCATGTCTGTGGAATGGGAATTCTCTAATAGGAATTTGGCAAAGATGTATCTTAAAAAGTTCTGGCTTGCTGACCCCTGCATATTACTTTAACCTGGTCCTGCCTGCCACCAGACCTGAATTTACATCCTAATGCCCTGCTATGAGTAATCCTACCTGTTCTGCTTAATCCCATGAATAATCAATCCAATGTAAATGTGTCTTAATGCCTCTAATAAAAGCCCTGGATAAGCAACCCACAAGGTCTTTCTCCCCAAGATGGGGATGGTGGAGGAAACCCGTGGCCGCCGGATTCTCACCTCCAAGCGTGTCTCTGGGTAAGATTGATTCACGCGATCGGGGCGGTCCCCCCACGGATTTTGTGGGTCGAAATCCATGACAGTAAGGGGCTGAGCCTTAGGTATTCACCAGGGTGTGGCAACCCACATCTCTACATTGTGGCGCTGTATGTGGGGGAGGGCTCTGAGAAGGAACAATGCCACTTGTTCAGCTCTCTGCTGGTATTCAGTCATTTCCACAACTACCTACAGGCAAATTGGGCCCTTCTGGTGCTGATTACCAGGTGGGTAAGTTTGTGTACATTTTAGGACCCTGTGGGTCTCTCCATTGAACTCTCCTGTGAGGGTGGGAGTTTCTCCTGCTGCCTCAACCCCCACAGGTTTTTTCAGTCAGAGGTTTTGAGGCTTTATTTCCCTGTGGTGGAACCCTGGGTTTCGCAGCCTGTCTGGCTCCCCCATTGTTCCTCCCGGTTTATCTGAATGCAAATGTGGTACCACCTGCTCTGCTAGCCACCGCCTTGCCGTGTGTCCTCTCCACCCCAGCTGCCAGTCTCCTCTCCTCCTACCAGTCTGGATGAAGGTTTCTTCTTTAACTCCTTGGTTGTCAGACTTCCATACAGTCTGATTTTCTGTCAGTTTTGGTTGTTTTACAATTCGTTGTTCTTCTTTTGGTTGTGTGAGCAAAGTGTATCTACCTATGGCTCCACCTTCCCTCCTGATCTACTTGAGAAGCTTGGTGCATTATCATAACCATTTTACAAATGACATTAAGACTAAGGTCCACACATAGCTCATTTCTCATACAGTAAATATTAAATCCTGGGTCTGCTTGATTGGAAAGCCCATCATATTTGGCTAGGTTCAAATTCATGTTGTTTTAGTGTGTACATCTGTGGTGGTAGCAGAACTTACTCTTGCTCAAAAATCTCATTCTGATTTGTTCATTCTCCATGGCCTTTCTCACAAAGACTGCTACATACTTTGTTGTTCTTGAACTCCATCCTTACCAACCCAACCTTCTGAAAATGCCTTCTTCTTCTAAAGGAAGATCAAAACCATCACACATGAATGACCTCAACTTCCTTTTTCTTGGTCTTAAAATATCTGTTGCATCTCTGCTGCACCCCACCTTGATTCTGTTTCTGGTTTCCTGAATAACCTCATGACTTTTGAACTGTAGCTGAGAACTTTCCCATGCATGAGGGGAAGCACTGCTGTATCCCAGAATTCACAACTTGGCATTTTGATTTACACTTGGAGGCTTGATTAGTTATTCACCCTCCAAGCCAAGTCAACTCAGGGTGCATAGTCCTCAGAGAGATTTGGAGATACAAACATACAGTTCCAGGTGACTCACCCAGTTATTTTCATCAGGCTCCATCTGAACAGTGGGTCTCTCTCTCTCTCGCTCTCTCTCTGTTTCTCCAACCCCAACAACACAGGACTCTCTGATGGACTCCAAATGCACAGTGTCTTGTGTTATCATTGGTTGAGTAAACCAGTCTTGCCATCTAAGATACAGGCTCTGTCTCCTGTATGTTGTATGAGCCACAGCCCTTAACACAGCCTTTAGTATAGTGAAGGCATTAAAGGTATACTTGTGAATGAATGCCTGGGTATTTAAGTTTGGGTTCCCCCAGAGGTGGTCCCTGAAGCAGGGTTAGAGTGTAGGCATTTTATTTGAGAAGGAGGGCAACACCCGTAGGCAAGTGGGATCAAAAGAAAGAAGGGATAGTAGTAAGTAAATGGTATGTTTTTTGAGCCAACTCCCCCTGTGTGTCACTAGAGCTTAGAGCCCCTGAAGAAACTCTTGTAGCCAATATAGAACAAATACCTCTGAGATATGCAGCCCCAGGGTGAGGGATCTGGGATTTTATACACCAAATTCTATCAGTTTAGTTGAGGGCTGCTCACAGGGGGTTCCAGCAGAAAGATAAATCCCCCAGGCAAAGAAATAGAGGTGCTGGCTGTTGGAAGTCAATCACTTTATCAAATTGGTAAGGGAGTGGGGTTGGGGTTCAGGTGGGGCCTGACAATGTCTGCCATGGCAGACTAGACCATGGAATGAGCTGAGTCATGGGAAGTTGGCTAACAAGTTGGCAACTTGAGTAGACTCTGACACACAGATGCAAATTCCTGGAAAGGCATTGGCCCAAATCCCTCTCTTGCTTTTGGTTCACTGGCTGTTAGGCACAGAGGTAAAATCAGGACCTATGAGAATATTGGGACCCTGTCCTTCCCTCATTTCATGTTTTCTAGCTTGATGGGCCAAGACTGGCTAGGCAGACATGCACTTCAGCTCAAAAACACCAGCTTCAATAAGTTTCTTGGTATCTTTGTTTTGGAGGCAGAGCTGATGTTAGGGGGAAAGAATGTGTCCCAGACTATCTATGTATCTATGTCTATCTATCTATCTATCTATCTATCTATCTATCTATCTATCTATCTATCTATCTACCTAATCTATCATCTATCATCTGTCTTATCTATCTATGTGTGCTTAGGAAGGTGCATTTGGGACAAGGTCAAGGACAAGGGAAATATGTGACTTGGCATTAATAGAGAAACCCAGCAGGAGTAAAAGGTCATAGTTTGGAATGCTGAAACTTTATTTTGCCAAAATCAACCTACATGGGTGTTTGGGTCAGCTTTCCTTCTAGATTGTTTACATTAATATCACCCTGTGGACACACTCCATTCCAATCTATTCAGAGTGCTCTGCATTAAGAGGAAGAGAGAAGAGAGAGAAGGGTGAGAGAATGAGGAAGGGAGAGGGGAAGAAGGAGGAAAGGGGAAGGGGAGAGGTAGAAGGAGGAAAGATAAAAGGAATGTAAAATTGAACTAAAGATTAAAAAGCAAACTTTGTACACCCCTTTAAAACTGAATGAGGCAGCAAGTTCATTGGATTCAGCAGTGCCATAGAGCTCCAGGCCTCCCTAGATGCTAGTGAGTTCATAGCTCTATAGGAAAGCTCTTAAGGCGAGGAAGATTCTTTTCTTTACAGTGAACTGTTCTTTGTGGGATGAACCTCAAATTTCAAGCCAAGAAAGTAACTATGAGGAGAATGTTAACTGCAGAAAAATGGAGAGTCCAATGCAATCCAAGGAGTCACAGAGCATCTTTGTTTTAATAGTCTCTCAACTAGATATGTTTAACTAGGAAAAAAGGCCTCTTCTCTTATCCTTCTGAATTAGGGGCTTAGAGGGAGTTCATTCATTCACTTTCTCACTAATTTATTCATTCAACTAACAATTATTGAGCAGAGAATCTATTCTTTTGAATTTAGTGGTGAGGAAGAAAGTCAAGATTGCCACCTTCATGGAGAGTATACTCTGGTGGTGGTAAGAGATAGGAAATAAAGAAACTAAATAAATGTGGTAATTCCATGAAGGGTTACAACAGTGATGCTGTAGGTGTTGATGGGTCAAGATGGTATATTACATAAGATGGTGTTGCGGGGAAATGAAGCGACCAAACTCCTGAGAGGTAAAGGTCACAGACCCTTTATTACACGCGTGGGCCCTCGGGAGTAAACTCCAAATCGAGAGCCCTGAACAAAGACATGAGCTGGCTTATATACTTTTTAGAGATACACAGCATACGTAGCATTTCGGGAGTCAGGTTACAAGCAAGTCTCCAAAAAAGTAAAACCTGGTTACAGAGAATAGATAAAGTTTCAAGGATTTTCTAGGGTTGTAAAAGTATATATCATTTGAGGTGTCATAGGCAAGCAGATTTACTAAGGCAGTGAGATTGCCTCAGAAAAGCAGTTCCCCCATCTGCATTCCTAGATAACGCTTTAGTGGGGAGTTTA